>UZAN01044747.1:10558-21679 GCA_900618425.1 Echinostoma caproni
TGGAACCAATCCCATGTCTGTGCTGCACACCGTTGTCCTTGAAATCCATGTTAGCACCGGAAGAGTTGAACACAGCAGAGGAATATATTAGCCTACTTCGATGGCTGATCCTGCAGGACGTGCCCCTTCGATCGGCTGTCTACTTGGTTCAGTATGCGGTTCATGAGTGGCAGTTCATCCTAAACACTATTCGATTTCAACAAGAAACAACACGACGGAAACAAATTCGAGGCATGCGAAATTATTTCGGCTTCATGGCCGCTCTCCTTTTGTTTATCTACGATCAACCAACTGGTTGTGACCCCGCTGAGGTAAATGTTTTCCTGCTTCCGGTAGCACTTATTCTCATATTAGATGAAGTTTTGTTTAAATGTTTACTGTTTTATGTCCTCGTAGGGACAGTTCCAGTTCGAGTCAACTGTGTGTTCGGTTTTTGTTTCTTTTTATCCTTGATAAAAAATAACCAGAAAAGCACTTGGGAGATGATGGATTGGACTCCAATTCATGCAAATGACAACCAGTGGGTAACGAAAAGAAAAGCAGGATGGATGTGGAAAAATTACCAACCAAAACTTTGTGTATATTTATTTGTTTTTATCTAATGCGTTTCTTTGTTTTTCATGCTTTAATCCATTGGATTTCAGTGCACATAACATAAACGTATAAGTGGGGTTTGAAGCTACTGCATGATGCACTACACCGTTTCCCATCAGGCTTTAGCCAAAACCCACAATCCTTTAGCCTCGACCCGCAATCCTTTAGCTAAAACCCGAAATGCTTTAGCTACGACCCGCAGTTCTTTAGCCTCGACGCACAACCTTTAGTCACACCGCTGTCGGTGAGTTAGGACAAAAACTATCGGAATATTCGGAGGTCAACGAATGTTCAAAAAATTTATATTTTACAAATTTTGATATTGCAAAGCTTGACTAAAAAATGAGGTGTGGCGATCGTATGCTGCGCAGTTGACTGTAGTAACGGTATCAAATGCCGCACCACATAGTGATTGGAGTTGGTTTAGACGATGTGCCCGTATCGTCAAACCATTTGGTACATCTCGTATGGTTTCAGTGTTTTCAGTGAAGCAGTTTTTAATGTACTAAATAATAAACGAATTAAAGGATTAAAATCGCTCACATGTTTGAATTTACTGAAGATATCTACCAATGGATTAAAAAGAGAGAAATCGGACTTGGTGGTTGACATTTAATTGCGCATCCAAAGCTCTCCGATGAACGGGCGCATTGTCAAAGATAAAAACTACTGGGACACCCGGTTGCTCAGTAGCGATTAGCGTAGAGCAGCTTGATAGGAACCCATTGAAAACATGCCAAGTAATCTTTGTATGGCATTCATATTTCAGGACACCGGCGATAGATGAACAGGCTATTATGTTCAAGTTGGGTCCTTTGCTGGATGGGAGGCTTCTAATGGCTTTACAGCCCACTTTGGATCTTCCATAGCTGCGGCAGGACCATATGTTGTAGTTGGTCTCGTCAATATACAGTCTCAGGATTGCGTTGACTGATCTCTGTAACCAATCGGCATATTCCGCTCGTTTCTATTTGGCAGCTTCCGAGTTCTGTTTTACACAAGCTTTCAGCCAAAAAGAATGCACCGTTTCACCACTGGAAAAAAAGGATGAAATCATAAGGGTGACGGTACAAAAACGGTAATTAGCTAGTGAATGAATCTTAGAGCTCAGAACGGATTTGAACTTTGTAAGTCAGAATCTGGGCAATGTAAGGTATACGCATATGCTAAATGGGGTAGGTTGGTGTTTGGGTGAATGAATAGGATTTGCTAGCAGGCGGGTTGACGTGTAACGGTGGGTGCTATCAGGCGAAATTTTGTTCGCAAACTCCAAGCTGGCATCAACATATCTGTCACAAATATCGGTTATCAGAACAAGCGAGGGTATTGGCGGAACAGTTGATCATTCTGAGGCCATAACTTAGCAACATAAAGTCAGCCTTCCACAGAGCAATGAAAGTCACAGTGGAATGATGATGGCGAAGTGGTCACCAGATCAGCTTGTCGCCCCAGAGGGCATATGATCGAATCCCACCATCACCGCTCAACTTTCTCCATTTTCTATGTATGGCGGCCCTTTAGTTGACCGCTTCCTGAAAATTGTTTCTATCATTATGTATATGTATATATTCAGAAAAAAGATTAAAGGAAAATACGAAGACCACATTTGTGTTTAAAAGAAATGTAAAGAAACTAAGCCTCGGAAGCGGCATCATCCAATACCCAGTGGTTTTTATTATATGCCAACTGATGAATATCATTGGGGATGGCGAGCGACTGTTGAACATGTTGATTGCTCCATCAATTTCAAACCGGAAAAAGTGAGAGCGATTGGCCTGGAACGCTTTGAATTCCGGACCTGTGTCGTGCCTTTGGGAATGGATGTAATCCTTACCGGGTGCCAAAACTAACGAATGATTCGTATTTCAAACATAAGAGGTTAAATATATGTGCAAGAAGTTGAAGTTGGTTTTTTTCAGCTGCCCAAATAGTTAGAACCCACACCACATAAATTTACAATCACGCGTTCGAAAGAATTGGTTTGCATAGAATCCAGATTTCTTATTTCGCATCTGAGAGATAGGGATGATGGCTCAGCTTCGAGCATCCTGCTACATATAAGCACCTATCCCTTCTCACGACAAAGATGAATAAGAAAAATTATTAATATCGTATCGTGCTCTAGAACCAAAGTGGTATTAGAACAGGAAGTCGAAAACGTCGTTTCAGATAGCGGTAACAGATGTTACACTGGGTGGCAGAGGGATGGCGAAAGGGAAATAATCAGTAACAACTTAAACTGACTTCCTTAGAAGAGCAAGATGTTCAGAGGAAGGGTTACGCTAACAAAACATGAAGTTTGCTGTTGGAATTAGCATGTGAATGAATAACTGAACAAAATTTTGTCCAGCCGAGTGTGTCGCGGTTGGTAACCTCTGAGCTACAGAACATTGTTTCGAATCTTCGCTTTGGTTCACTAACGTACTACTTTGGATGGTATGTTCATCAAGAATACGCCCCGTGTCGCGGATTAGAGATTTGTGACGAGTGATATCCTGAAGATGATCAAGTATCAGGTTTGATGAGATCGAACTATGATTTCTGTTGTTTTGGTGGGGAAGATGTTTGGAAGGAAATATTTCGGGACGCTTAGAAATAATCTTAAATGGAGCACGCTCTATTGGGTCCATGGATAAGTTCACGGAGGGTGGGTTTTTTTATTGCAGACATCTGTGTGCTGAACAACAGACCGGGTGGACCCCTCAGTAACGAAGACCTGCTATTCACTGATGAAAACCGGCAATCTAAGCCCCGCGAGACTTGCAGTGGCGAACCACATAAGGCTCTACTTGGTTAGGCATCGTATTTGGACAGACGACAGCTAAGTGGTGGTGTTGGGGTTCGAACCTCGGACCTTAGAATCAAAAGCATGCCTCTAGCAACTACTAAACCTCTGCACCACCACTACTTGAAGTAGAACAAAGGATTCAATAGATCGTGATTAAACTAACCAACAATCATTTACAAGCTCTCTACAAGAGGTAGCACAAAATCTGGTTAGAAGTTATTGTAAAAAGGGTCACTATCTGATGAGCTATAGTACGTTAATCTATCTGTCATAGATGCTAGCATTAATTGCATTTGCTGAACCAATCATTCGAACATGTAACCTCTTTTCTATCTCATGTCAGGCGGATACCTTACAAAAGGCATTCGAACCATTTTTTGATTCCACTCGTATCGACTTCACTTTGTCGGAAACTCAAGCGAAACGTCCAAGACTCGCTCGCCCAAATGGTGTTCCCAACCCTACCGGTTCCCATGAGAATACGGTTCAAGCAGTTTTCGGCCGATTGCTTTCATCCGAACGTGAGGATGCGTATCTGTGGTACGTGCCAAAAGAAATAGACATGTAAACACATCATTCTTGTTCCTCCAGCTAGTTGTGTTTTCTGACCGTTTTTTATCCAGGAGTAAAACTGCGCCCCCCCCCCCCACCCCAGAATGTTCACAACCGTACGTACTTCAGTCCCGTAGACGTCTTGTAACTTACCGCTCAGATTTTTGCCACTGACATCACACTCCAATCGCTATCTAGGAATGAAGCACTATTATTGATTACAATAACACTAACTTGTTTTATCCTTATGGATCAACCTGTTGAGTTTTGGTTGAAGCGTTCAGTTTATTCCTTCCAATGTGGTCTCAGCGCCTGGTGGAACAAGTTTCTCACCCATAGCAGCGGTCTAGCTTCGAAACCACACCAAACGCTTGATTTCAATCCAGTGTAGTCATTCTGTCTTGTATGTATGTATGCTAGAAAACTACGAATAAATCTTCTTGGGCATGCATTGCTCACGGTCAAACACGGAAAAATGACAATACGAAATTTAAGGAAACCACTCGGGAACCTTGTTACATTAGATTGTTCACGTCCGTCTTGACTCTTCGATGTGAGTGTCCGAGGTCCGCTTGTCATTTGGTTAGAAGCACTGGCCTAATATTGTAAGCAATATTTTTTATCCGTCCAGTTTAATATGTGATCTGTTCTTTGATTTATCGTGTCCCAGCTAAATCAACTCATCTCGCTGCATTCTTTTTGAAATCCTCATCTTCTTACGTGTTTCTCCAAATTTCGTTTGATGTTCGTTAGCTTGTTGTGTTAACTAGTCCATTTTGCTTGCGACAGTCTACCTCGATTTATTAATTGCATAGTTAGCTACCAAACCACTACCCAGTTTTGCACATTAATACTCCTCTCATGGATTCTGTTCTGTCCCGCTTCCAGGTGGCTGATTCTGGATTGGTCAGTACGTTTCAAGTGGCAGCGCATGGTATCCACGTCCCTTCAGGAGTCCTCTCACTCTTTGCTTCTGTGGTTACAACAGTTACTTAACCTCGTCATTCCTCACATAAATGCTGTAAAGACGTACGTCGTTATTCAGTGCTCTATTAGCTTCGATACTTGTCTCTTTTTGTTCTTCAATTGTTTTTTGTTCGCTCAGATAAGATAAGATGAGATAATGACCAGTAGAAGGAATGAAACTCACGGTCACGAAAATCTACATACTCTTCATTGATGTGGAACCAGCACCCCGAGCATTCAAACTTGAATTGAATTCCCCAATAGTGCAGCGTTAGCATCAAACCGGTGAACGCAGTGACAACGACTTGAAATCAAGTGCTATTTTGCTGTATACGTAAGCGTATATTTGTGTACCCTCCAGGTAATGAATATGAGCATATTACTCCATCACGTGAGTGATAACTGAATTAAAGTCAAGAATAATCGGTTCATAGTTCACCCAATCCTTCTCATTCATCTAAATGGGCGGCCAAATATACCCTCATGGTGTGACATTTGATCTCAAGAGTCAGCTTGAACAAATGATACTTAACTTCTCTTTTGTTCTACAGTACCGGCATGGGTCGACTTAGGAGACACTATGGAAACTGATCAGAACAGTTTGTCTTTGCACTGATACGCATCGGCCTTCAATGCCTGAAGCTCAAACCCCGCTATAAACACTCAACTTTGGTGTTTTCCGGTCCAATACCAAGTTAATCTTACTGGAGCTTTCCGCTCTTTCCTCTGGCTTAGTTTAACTGTTTCATCGCCAGAACACTGGGGGCCTCGTGATCATAGAGTTTGTTTCTCCTACTGTAAGTCATACATTGCGAACGAAACGTACCACGCCCTCCAAGATTTTTGTATTATCTCAGCTCTCATGTGCGCGATCATCACCGTTTTTAATAATCCAGATGTCAACCGAATAAAAAAGCCGAAATACAAAATTTCATCAAGTTACCTTTTATTTTGCCCAAAATATATTAATGAGAAAATTTTCACTGTGACAAAAGTGTACCCTCTGCACACTTTGTTCATTGGAACCAATTTCATACTGGGCTGGCTGACCTCCTTTATCTTCCAAATTTCTTCTGCGCGCATGACTGGCTTTCATGACTTGAAACTACCAGCCCAGCTACGTATTATTTACTTTAACTGAAGCATTAGCAAAAATTCCACGTTCGTGCAAGTTTTGTTGCCTTCCTTCGGGATTGGGGACCACAGGAACTCATCTGGTTTCCACTTAGAAGTACCATGTTTGATTGGTTACGTGACAAAAACACTTCAACACTTCCAAGCCAATCCGCTATCTCGTCAATTGTTGGCATTTGTTCGACCTACTACGTTCTTTGTAATTCATTCACTTTTCTTCTATCGTCTTCGCAAACAGATTGTCAAAATACACAACAGTCAAATCGAGAATGCAGTAGATTGTTGCTTGAGTTGTACGGAGATGGACAATAAATGATACATACACTCTATCTATCTTTCTCCCCCTCCCCCTTTATGAAAGGCCGCTCGCGCAGGAATGCATGCTAACCGCGGCGCTCACATGCGTTACTGTGGTGCGTCACACAACGGAAAGCCAGCAATCACGGGATAAAACCATAGCGGCTCCCTTGACGGTTGGTTCACGAGCGGAGTTATCACACGCACTGTACACTCTGTGGACATCCGTGGTTCAGTACGTCTTTGTTGATCGCAAACGAATTGATAAAAATGTGAACCTTACAGATCTCTCTCTCTCTCTGTCTGCCCTATACTAATGATTCCTTTCAACCCTCGAAAACTTTGCGTTGGGCTTCTGGTAATCTTTTTAAACCATGATATTTTATATCAATTACTATTGCAAACGCATTCTATGTATCGGGGCTTTTTTAAATAAAAGGATACATGCCACTGAAATTTTCACTCCGGTAAGTTAAAAAACATGCCATCATTATTCTTGGCGGTGGGTGATGCAAGGGTTGATGATCGGTTTTGTTATAAATCACAGAATACATTCCCTCGATAATTAATTCTTTCTTGTCTGTAAGACGAATAATGAATTCAATCGTCATTCGCGTTTTTTCTTCCGATTGCATAATGCAAAAAAATCGAAAGAGTCATAATCACCAGCATATGTCGTATAGTGCAGATAACCGATAGTTCTAGTTTGGGGATTTGAAATAGCGAATCGCTCGAGGCCCCCAGATAGAAAAAAAATGATTACGAGTAAATTGACGGTACAACTCTGTTCTATCCAATTGAACTGGTGGGGCTATGGGTTTTAGTTTTTCATTAAAACAAATTGAACCACTCAAGCACTGCATTCTAACGCTTCTGTACTGTTGATTCCAAAAAAGTCCATGTAATTTGCTCTAGGTGACTGTCTGTCCGGCAACTTTTCATTACCCGAAGGATTTTCCCATTAATATTAATGTTTCATGCACCCATCGTTTTGAATTTGAACAAAGTGACTATTGAATGTGGTTCGCCACTCCAAGTTCCGGGGGTTAGGTCGCCGTTTTTCATCATTGAATAGCAGGTCGTCGCGACTATAGGGTCCACCTCCTGTTTGCTGTTCATCGATACCATATACATTGATACAATATATATTTATTTAACGATGGTATTTTTCGAAGATTTTTCCAACGAATATCCCTTTCAATTTTCTGTTTCAACAGGCTGGCAGATCCAAAACCCTCATGGCCAGATCCTTCTCATGATGCTGGACGCGACAGTTCATCACTGTCCAAAACGGTAGCTGTTTCTCTGGATCGTTTGTCGTTCGAAGTTCTCACTGAATTGATCCTCTGTTGTCGATCAGGATGGGCGGTTCATTTACGTTCCCGTTTGGCTACAGATCTACAATCTCGGTTTTGTCGGGATCAGTTTGCCCAATTCTCTCCGATGAGCATTCATCTGTCTGTCTGGCGCGTTCGTTTCGTCCTTATCAGTGGTTTGATACTCCAACAATGCCATTTGTGTCACATCGGTCCAGAGTATCCTCTAGGGATACGGGTGAATCCCAGTTTGGCATTTTTTGTCCATCACTACAAGCGTATATTGCGTTTATTTCAAACACGCAAATCAACAGACAGTAGCGAATCCGGGCAGCTAACCAATCTACCCGTTCTCCTAACCGGACTCTACTGGTCATCTGTGTTCGTTCTCTCTCATACAGATTCATCAAATGTGGCACAGTTGTTCATACCATCTTGTCTTCTAAGTGATCAACAATCCTGTGATACAATTGATTTTCTTTTGAAGATGTGTGATCCACATGAATCGAATTTGGATCCTAACGGGGATATGATCAGACTTCGACTAGATTTGGTCCGCTTCCAACTCATGGAGCTTCGAATCCACTTCACAGCGAATCGCACTCCCGAGATGAATTACCTCTGTCTTCCTGACGACGTTCATCATATTTTAAGCTCCATTTGGGACAAATTGATCCCAACTTTATCCATCTCCGTTTACGACTCTTCCTCTCCAGATTCGAACAGCGACAATCTCAGATGGGCTACGCTTCTTCTATTCACTTACGCAAAAAGTCCTGCAATTCTGAAACGCGAACAAATCGCTGCCTTTATGACCATCCTACAACGATCGGTACCCGTGTTTATGCGTTCTACGGGGGCACTCCATCAGACAAACAGTATCCATTCCGTTAGCCCCAGTCATCAGGGAACTTTCGACGAAGACGAACAATCAGGTGAAGTACAGCGTCAAGCAAAGCATGGCCAATCGCTAGACAAACATTACCTAGAATTGCTCGGTGAATTGTTACGCTTTTCATTAAGAACTGGTGACTTGGAAGTGGTTGTTTGCATACAAAGGCGGTTAACTGATGAACTAACTCAGAGTTCTTGTGGTGATACGGTTGAGGCAATCCATTGGTATTGTTCCCTGGTGAATGTTGTTCACCTTGCCTTGCGTTCCCTCGACTCAATCGATTTTACTCCGAAAGAGGATATCTGTGCGGCATTTATCAGTGTCTTAATAGATGCACTCCGAGAAGCCTTCAAAGCTCGACTGGCCCGAGGTAGCTCACAGAAAAGCATGCTTCATTTAATCTATCTAATGCGAGCCTATTGCCAACTGGTGGACTGTGTTTGTCTGCTAGTCGAACGGTTTGAATTGCAGTCCCAAAACGAACGTTGGCGGGTCATCGGATGTCATTTGGATCAGTTGTGTCAAACCGTGTGGGCAGTATGTACCAAGCGTTCCTCGGGACTACTTTTCGGTCTGGAATTCTGTACTACCGAATGTTTGTATGCTTGGATAAGTGTAAGTTGTTTCTTAAATGTTACTCCCTTTCGTTTCATTTCTTCTTCGATCATCGTGACTAATCTCAAGTTATGATTGTTTCTTAAACGTGAAGTATCCATTTAGATCAGAAGCTTCTCTTACTCTAAGAATGTTTTCCTTTCGCGGACATTCTGTACCAAAATGAGAACACAAACCTAGATTAATAAAGATCTGAGTAGAAAGTTTGCTAACAAATGTCGACGACTGATATCTTTTCAGGACTTGAATGAGTATTGGTAATCGTTAAACGTCGGTGGATTGCATTGGGTTTTTAAATTCTTTCCAAATCTTCCTGATCGTGGGAAGACTAGGGCTCACTGGCGGTCGGTGTTTACGTAGATGTTATGTTCTTGAGACGCGGTCCACACGTTCATATTGCCTAGTATATATATATATATATATATATATATATATATATATATATATATATATATACNATAAAGGCCTGGGGCCTTTGGTTGTGTGAACAAATCAAGTGAGAAATTTCGTGCGAACCTATTCTAACTCGGTCAGTTGAATTATTTGTCTACCATGCTACAGTTAATTGCACGCGCGACCTTATCAACGCCCACTTATGGTGATGGCTGTTTGCGATTGGATTAGTTAGTTAGATTTTGTGTATTCTCTCTAATCTGGTTCGTTGCTTCACTGTTGACTTTAATCCCATACTGACTGCCCTCTTTGGTTGAACTAGTTGCGTGCTCTTGGACTTACGGGAGCCAATTCCACTCCGGATTACTGTCTGTTAAGTTTACTGCAGCACCGTGTGCCCACAGTCCTGTTACGCATTGTTGATTTTCTTCAAAGGTAAGTTTCCCTATCTGTCCAACGTCCGTAAAATGTATATCTCTTAAAAAGTACTACCCGAACCCAAATCATGACCCCGAAAACTTACTCCGACAATATCTCCTATCTGCATAGTAGCCAGTCTTAACCGGTAGTGAGAATAAGTGCTCGTGACTTCGGTTGTCGATGCTCACATCACAGTGTCATCTAGAGCATTGATAAAATGTGCGAACAAAATCTCAACTTCGACGAGCAGAGAGTGTCTTCTGGTACACAAAACACTTGGATTCGACGATCCATTCAATTGGCTGTAAATATCCACACTTATTTAATCAAACTTCATTCTTTGATATCTGAAATAACCAGTTAATACTAGTTAATACAATAGTTATTTGAGACTTCGGTCTCGGTAAAGATGGAGGATTGGTGTGCCCATCAATACAGGAACCGTGCAGCACAGAATCACAAACAAAAGTTAATCAATCGCCAAAAAACTGAAGACTTCAAAACAGCTGAGAAACATTAACCACGCGAAACACTTTGACGAGACATTATTTATCAATTGAGAGAATGTCATCCACTGTAATAGCACAACTTATGAATGCCTTGTCGGACCGATGCAACTTGATCCACTTAGGGACGATATGCATGAAAGGTATGGATCCATAAAAAGCTACAGCCTTCAGTGCATACTTCAGCTTTTAACTCGGTCAGTTCTTCAGGTTTCTTCATGCTCAATTAGCCAACTGTCACGGAGAAAGCGCTTTGACAGAAAATAACAGCATTGAAATGCGAAGCAGATGTCACTCGGGTTTTCAATAAGTCCTCCACTTCAATTTCAGTTTAAACGACCATTAAGCATGCATTTCCGTGCGACGCTTTTGGCTGCCCATTTGGGTGAACAATAGGAGGAAAACAAGTTGGTTGAAAGTAGGATCGAAGAGAAAATTGAGAAATTCAATGAACTAATGATGCAGGGAAATTAAGAAGATGCACGAACGCCACTTTTTACGACACCCAGCCATATCATATCTCTAACCGTCGTTTACGACTATCCCGAGGTCCCCAACCAGGGAGCCTAACGGGACCTATGTGACCCAGTTTCCTGGTTAGGGTTTTCATACCCTCGTGCCAGGTCTTAACTTGATCACCCTTGG
>UZAN01044748.1:6464-18509 GCA_900618425.1 Echinostoma caproni
CGAGTAAAGAGACGATGGTTCGTTCTGTTAAAGACGACAGGGGAAAACTTCAACATAGAATGATCAGACATTCCCCGTGGGGGACGAGGTTTTACAAGAAGTAAATTGGGATGGTTGATAGAACCCAAATCCAGCTGCGCGTCAAGCCTGGCGGGAAAGGTAACAATGTTTTGAAGACCTAAGGTGGTTAAGAAACGGGTATCGAAATTATTGAAGTCCCCACAAGTGATACAAATAGAAGTATCTACGAGTTCAATCAGTGTAGTTGAAAGAGAATCATAAAAATCATTAAGAACATGGAATGAGCAAGAGGGGGCTATGTATACATTTACAAGAATAAGTGACCGAGAAAAACTCAAATTTCTGGGCGTACATTGAATTGCCGCAGCGTTTATATAACGCGTGGAATAAGTAAACACATTTTTGGTCAGATGGCACCACTGATTTTTGACATACGTGATAAGGCCACCTCCCCGTCGGGAATAAGGAACAGGACGATCGACGCGATAACTAGCGAGTCCGTCCAGGTGTATTATCTCATCCTCAATTTCATTGTGGAGCAAACTTTATTGTAGCATGATCACACCTAGTTGGGCATATTCCCGTTGCTTGATTAAGCTGGTGAGATCGGCCATGTTTCCGATAAGAGATCGAACGTTAGAACTGAGAAAGATGGGACACAGACTATAAGTATGTGTTTCTGTGCTGGACTTGGCTTCAAGCTACCGCAAAATAACTGAAAATTTCGTTTTGTACCTATAAATTCATTTTTCTGCACACCGGACAGACCACATTGATACAGGCATAGCAAAGTACGGACTAAAATTTGGTAGTTCGAGTCACGCAACTGTCTCATCTGGCCATTCTACAAATCAAACTCACCCGAACGGATAGACCAAGGCGGCCACACTCGGTTTGTCCCGATCGGACGCGTAGTCAAAATCCAACATGGACTGAACCGCTTTGGCTTGCAAACCCCATACAATGCAACGGGACTGATCGGTGAACACCCCGGGGTGATTGTCCAATTGGTCTTTGCACGTGGATTCTGGGGTACCGTTCACGGTATTCGCTGATGGTTGATTGAACTAGACCGAAAGGAGAAAAGTAATGGGGATACGACGGGCATGAGCCTTTTTGAAGAATGACATACAGTCCATCTCCTGCTATGTCGCACCCCTGAGAAGTCACATTTTCCAATATCTTCCTACTTTTTCGAAAACCCAAACCAATCGTATCCCTAATAGCGTAGTTTCTGACTATGCGATGTCGCACCCCTCAATATGTCGCAGTTCCTGATACGTACTCACTTGGTCGTTGACCGATGTTCGGGACCACCATTGACCATCCACCCTGAAATGTCGCACTCAACCAATGGCGTTTCACCTAATGTGACGCTTTTATAGCACTGCTCACTGATTGGATAATTCTTTCGAAGAAGTCACACTAATGCAACTGGTCGGAAACAGTGTCATTTGACATCAAAATGTGCACGCACCTATCGATCAGAAAGAAGCAGAATGTGTTGGAAATGCTGAAACAGCCGGATGCAACTCAGAGATCCGTAGCCAAGTCACTTGGAATTTCACGAAAACCTGTCTACAATGTTGTATTCCATCGAACGACTGAATTTTGAACGCTGGAGCATCTGAGGAAAGATGTCACCTGAAAGCCAACCAAAAGTTGAAGGCAGTGAATAAGTTACCTTTGGCTTGGTTTACTGCTATGAGGGGAAAGCACAGAGAGTTCCCAATGGTGAAGAGCATCGTACGTAAGAAGGTATTTCAACTAGCACAAAGATTGCATCACAATGACTTCGAAGCTTTCAAAGGTTGGGTTCGCTCTTAGCCAGACAGATATGCTATTCAATCGTACAAAGTAAGAAAGCAACTCATGTGCCTTACTTTATAGGTCTGTGGGGAAAGTTTCGCGATACCACGTGATGCAGTGGATGAGTTTCGAGTGGGGTTACCACAGCTGATACAAGGATATGTTGGCTGTAATATTTTCAGTGTAGATTTACTGGTCAACGCTTTCATGAAAGCAGAGTTCAAATCCACATTGATTCAGCCGGTGATGCAGCCACCAGAGGATAAATCCGATTCGATTGAGGACTTTACTCATTACGTGTCTATTGGTGATCGTCCTTTTGAAGAAGAAATCGCCTGTTTGGAATTTGATGATGAAGAAGTGGGTTATTTAAAATTTTTGTATCAAGTCTCTTTTTTAGTCATCAGATGAATTCGTTTCGAATCAGGCTAAGCATCGCAAAGACGATCAATGTGAGGCAGTGAATGCACCGGAAGTTATCTAAATCAGAGGCGCAGAAGTTATTGGATCAATTGAGGCTGTTTGCCTTGGCTAATGCTCGGAGCTCGGGTAGATTATTGGAGTGTACAATTGATTTAAACAGCGCGTTTGTTGATTTCCAACGGAGAGCCAAGCTGAGACAAACGACGATTTATGATTTTGCTAAAAATGCACCTTTATAATCTGCAGATTTTGGCAATTCTGTGTGGCACTGAACTGAAATGTGGTCATTTTTGCTACAGTGGTCACCAAAGCGACGGTCATTCGGTCTATCGATGGGCTCTGTAGCACTAACGTGCAAACGGGTGAATGATAATCCCGATTGACTGGTAAGCGGGTGAGTGGAATGAGATGTCAGATCCGAGCGATCGATAAACACCATCACACGGACGCGCCCGTGTAAATGAATGAACGATACTCTTACTTGTCTTAGAGCACCGATGAAATTAGGCAGGTCACTTGCCAAAGGACAGTTTGTGAGATGCACTTTTAGTTTATGAGTCGTTAACTGCTTCATAGTTGTCGTAATTCCTGTAGGTTGGCGTCTATGGCCTTCGGTTGGCTGAACAGGAGTGAATTTCTTCCAAGTAAACTCCCGTCTCACGCCTACCGGAAAATTTGCTCTAGAACCCGCTTAAAAATAGTGCGTGTATCTTAGACGAGTCAAACTTTGGCCCAGTATCATCATCATCATTCTGAATCTCCCACATGGCGCATCGTTCCACAACCGATTCTCCTGTGGTTATTCTCCACCAAATTAAGCAGCATTCGATTCAGAACTTATCCTTCTCCTATGCCGGCCCGAAAATCACATGACCGATCGGGTTCGTTTATCGATCGGTCGGATAGGTCACAACAACAACAACAGACTTGGCGCTTGCTCACCTAACCCGAGCGAGAAACCCCACCTTGTCTACAACCGCGAGTCTGTAGCAGACCTAGTGAATTTCGGCTGTACAGCAGGCGTGCCTTCACTACACGGATGGACTGGGCATGACAATAAGATCATCTCAAAAAGAACAAGACAATGTGAAACGATGCAGTAATGGGACTATCGGACTATCCACATAGCAACATGACATATTGAATTGATACTCGGGCATTTTAAATTGAAAAAGGTATGCTTTATGAATCACGTTAAGACATTACTAGTTGAACTTAGTCCGACTAACAACGGTCATGATGAATGCATCAATCGGTTTGAACATACACTGTTAACAACAGAAGAGAACGAATGAATAAATGTCTACATACGCTAGTGATACACATTTTTCAATAGAAAATCATGAATAGATTGCACAACGAACAATCAGTGTGAAAATGGGAAGAAGGTCAATGTTCTGGGTATACCCCGTAACAGATATTTCACTCATTCTAGATGTTTTTTCCTTCTCGCTGTATTCGAACTGGTTCACCTCTATTTTCCTTGAATAGGTTAATAAGGATGTGATTATTCTAGCTAAAACAGTTGTATATTATGGTGGACGTCATATAATCAATTATGTGGTTAGCCTAACGTTGCAATGGAATGGAGGAATATCTGGAAATAATATGGGATAATTGGGTCAGAAAAAGTTCCGCTGAAAAAGGTAAGTAATTTCGGGATAACTAGACACAGAACCGAAGAAGGCTGAATACCGCATGCAATGTACCGATATTAAACTGAGGGCGTCATATACAGGAAACGCAGGACGGTAGATCTAAATCCCGTTATAAATAAACAGTTAATGATTATAAATATTGGCAACAACTAACGGGATTAACCTTTTCATCGATCCGATTTATTTTGTCACAAAACTTCCAACTGATTTTTAAACTACTTATTAACATCTACTACTGTTTACCCTGGTATGTCGCAGTTCCTGGGTTTTGCCCACTTTTCGAATTCCCGAGGGGTGGGACATGGCAGGAGGTTGACTGTAGTACGGTGAAATCTGTCACAGAGTACAGTTTTGGGCTATGACGCATCTATTGTTTAGAATGATCAATTTGGTTCAGATCAATCCATACAACTCCTTAGACAGCTGTTATTCTAACCTGCCGATGTATTAACAATTAGCCCGGCGCATGCTCCTTTGCATCTCTAAGCCCAACGCAACCTATATGATCGCTTGGTCAACGTTTTCATACCTCCATGTCAAGTCATAGCTTACCTGACCCCGGGCAACTTCCAACTGCTCTTGAGCATCAGCATAAATTGTTTAGGGTCAAAGAGAGGGGGCTTGTGCAAATGGATTACTATAACTTCTCATATGGCTAGCATCGGACATCGAACATGCCCTGATAGTCGACCACAATCTTTATACAGGGGGAGGAAATCCAAAGGCCACGTTTAGGGTCATTTGTTTCAGCTATGCGTGAAACCACTGCACTGGTGAGTGACTTAATCGTTCAGCCGCGCATAGTGTTCACGAATCCGTTCGGATAAACGCCTGACCGTGTGGCCCATGCACATCGTGCCACAGGAACAAGAAATTTGTTCTTCAATCGCAAACACACAATTGGCTTGGACATGAACAACACATAACACACACACACAACACTTTGTTGTATAGAATGTCTAATCGATGCATTGTTGCATTGTTTCCTTTGAATTACTTCGATTGATATATCCCTAAAACGATGAAGAAATGTATAGTACATTTGTCTTGGTTTTAACCCTCTTTCAAATATTTCCGTGCACATAATCACTGTGCAATTAATACAGTGTGAGCAACATCTAATCACAGAAGTGATTTCCTTAATGTTATTAATTCCTAATTTATGTAACATTATGATATAGATTGATAATGAATTCCATAAAACGAGCGTAGTGATAACTGTTTCTGTCTTGTAAAATGTTGCAATGGCCTACTCGGATAAAACTCCTTCATTGGTTCACCAAATGGATAGTCGAAAGACAACAATCCAAACTGGCGAACGAACGCGTAAGGTTGACAGTTGTTTAAATTGGATCGAACTAAACACGTGATGATCGAAAAATAAGTGGGAGTGGGGTTGATGAGTTGCCTTTTTCTCAAAGAATGAAGTCAATATACAACGTGCCTGAGATCTGTATATTCGCCTGGACTAATTCACAAAGAGAAATCCGAAATCTATCGAGCTAGAACAGCGTATCAATGTGGCGTGGAAACGTATAGTCCAAATGAAACATGAATAGTACTTGCGTAATGGTGACAAAAGAACTGTGTACCATCGCGAGCACATTGACTCCAAAGTTTTAATGAAAGATCTACCAACTTCCGGTAAAGGATGGTGTTGTGGTCGACAACTGACTGATTCGCTTGCCATACATGGCTGTGGCCAGACTGATTGATTGATCGATTGACTGACTGTTAGAATTCTGGCTTGACGGCAGTCGCATGTAGTGAAACGTGTGAGCCGGAGTCGGCCTGCCTGCCTTCCTACACGCTGATCGTTCCTCGGCTTGTGTACCGGCTACATATTGGCTGTTTACAATACACTTGGTGTGTGCTCATTTGCCTACTTAATTTGGAATACAACAGATGGAGTGAGTTGTGATTAACTACCAGCATTCGGCTAAAATCATCACGTCTATGATATGGAAGATTATGTTTGACAAATCACATAAAGTGTCAAACTGTGTACTGGTAGACATTTAAAGTTCTTATAAACCTTTTTCCGTTTCCTTCACCGACATGTTTAAGCTCAACAAGGAAANAAAGTGTCCCGGTGATGACAATGACTTACTGCAAAACCAACTGACGGAGTCATGGAGGCATTCAGCAGCGCTTCGGTAGCCGACGGCTGTTCCGTGACAGACATGGTTGGAATTTCACGAAAGCCTAAGGCCATCGAGACGACCGCTGTCATGTGAGTTTCCGGACCAAACACGTGAATAGGAATGCCGAGAGGGCCAGCTTAAGTAGGGCAACCGGGGGAACCGAAAACCAATAGGTCAAATTGATGAAGAGTTGCTCATATTCAGTGATATACACA
This sequence comes from Echinostoma caproni, assembly GCA_900618425.1. NCBI lineage: Eukaryota > Metazoa > Platyhelminthes > Trematoda > Plagiorchiida > Echinostomatidae > Echinostoma > Echinostoma caproni. The sequence continues at coordinate 12,735 of UZAN01044748.1, forward strand.
ATTATTTATCGTCCGATATTGCAAAATGTATTATCCATTAACAAGTGAGAATTAAGACTGTCGTCAACCTTTTGAGTTAAAAAAACCCAGCATTTGGCGTTCACGTGCATTACACAGTTGGTTAGTCAAAAACAGCAATGAACAGATCAAGGAGAGTGTATGAGAAATAAGATCCATATCGAAGCCATAAAGGACGTTGCACTGGGATAAAAAAAGTGCAATAGTTATGAAACCACACAAGTCAAAACAATGAGGATCTCAGTGGACAGAAACGAGCAAATAATTAGGCGTATAAGTTAGATCTCCTACTTGTTCTTGGTTACGACCAATGCAAGACTTTAACTCGTACAATGTTTAGTGAGCAACAGGATGAGCCGATTGTTTTGAACGACTGGCACGACTGAAACAGAGGCTGAGCACCGGTTGGTCATTGATCACAAGGGCTTCAGATCTGAGTTTTGTTAACCTGCATAGAGAAAAATTCGAAAATCTTTATGGGTGGAAGAAGGATAAGCTTTGAGATAGAGTCTGTCCAGGACGATTTCGCTGCATCTCAACATGATGCACACTGGTGCATACCGCTAGACCCAGTCCTGGTAGGCTTGTTTAGGGCACATCTGGAAAAAAAGGAACTTAAGGTGCTATCCTGTACAAAGGATACGTCGAAGACACCCTGGTTATAGCAGAAAACTTGAGAAAAGCTACGACAATTATAAATGAACTCAATAGACTACATTCAAATATACAGTCCACAATGGAATCTGAATGCAATTGACATTAGCATGGCCAGAAGAAAAGACGGAACTGCTCGGTCCGTTTATCGAAAGGAAACCTCGACAGACCAATATTTACACCTCGAGAGCTTTATGCCCCTTTACTATAGACGTGGTCTTGTTCGGACCTTATTTGACAGAACCTGGCGAATCTGCACGCAAGACAGTTGAACAAGAACTGCAAAACCTTCGGGAGTTGTTGGCAAAAAAGGCTTATCCCGAAGCGCTTGCTAATAAGCATAGCAAACCGAGAATTGCGAAAGAACCGATTGCGTCAGTTCCTAAATTGCGGGTCACATTGTACCTTCAATTCAAATGTGATGATGTAAGCCGTCTGCTCAATAACCGACTGAGATCAGCAATCGCTCGAACTTACTATGCAGCCGACCCCTAAATCGTCTACCGGACAACTAGGGTAACCACACCCCCGGCAAAAAAACTTCCGCCACTGTACACCAACTCTGATCTGATCTACCAATTCCAATGTGGGTGCGGAGCGACCTACGTGGGCAGAACAGAGCGACAATTAGGCAATGAATGACGTTCAAAACCAGACGACGCAATCCAGGTCAAGTGCACAGCATAGAAATGATGGTCGAAGCTACAAGACCGCGTCCTCAGTCATTGCTCGACATATATTGATGACGCCCCCCCCCTGTGCCAACAATAAGAAGTTCATGTTAGTCTGTCTCTACCCTAGTGACATGGTCCTTTTACCTCTCACCCTTTTTATGTTTTGTCTATTTTATCGTAATTTTTCCTTTACTAAAGCCCTATATAAACAATGAATTTTCTGCAGTATGCACCATATGTAGATGCAGCGAAATCGTCCTGGACATAAATCGTGCAGTATTGCAATAAGGTCTTTTCTTCTTAAATTAATCCCGAGGGCTTGCTTTAGTTTTAACAAATTGCAATTTGACAATAGTTACACATCAGACAGATTGTGTGACGACTAGGCAGAAAGAATGTCCGATGACTGGCGCAGGAATGCGGCACTGGGATCATCAACATCAACATCAAGCTTCAACCATACTTTCTTTCTTCCGCGGAGAAGTCTGATACCTTGCCACAGGTGTTTGCTGTTTTCAGTCCTCGGAATTCGATCGAAAAATAACGCGTTTAGTCTATTTACTTCAGTTTTGATAAGCCTGGACAAGTGCCTGACAGCTGAAGCACTGTGAGACTTGTATGCGCGTTCCTATTATCCTCGCAGCGAGTGGATATCCTTCCGTTGGATACATACAGATTTTTAACAGGGTAGCAGTAATTATAAATGGTCTTAATTGTTCGGGTGAATAGGGGGACACGCGTGAATAGCGAATAGATGATGAAAACCGCAAAGAAACCTGTCTAAGAATTCATTGAGAAGAAAAACACTTGTGGGCGAGGTGTGAAAACGAAATCTGATGTAGTCAAATTGAGAGAAAGATTTAGTCGGAGAAAGATCAAACAGTGGTCGCTGGTGGAAACTAGTGCTTTGAGTGTTTAAGAAAAAAGATTGAATGTTTGGCGATCACTCTGTCCAGTATAGAGTTACATCTTGTGGGAGCGACAAAGATCTTTCATACCTAATGATAAAAGAGGATAGGTATTAGTATGGTTAAAGTCGCCAATGATTGTATGTAAGTTAACATTCAAAAGTGGAGAACCTATAACCGCATCCGATAATGGTAGCTTCAATGATAATAGAAGTGTATGAGTCAGATTACCAAGTAAAATTGTATTGCTAATATTTCCGCACTGATCGATTCAGAAGCACAGATGGATATCACTTGGGATTATATTCGTGGATAGACGGAGGTTTGGACTTGAAAACAGATATAATTAACTAGGCCATGTTAGTTTTCCTGCCTTTGTACACTAATACGTACGAAACATTTGAAGCTCGTCCGGTCATGCGTGGAGGTATTACTTAGGACTTTTGGTTTTAATGGATTTAAGAAAAAACATTTTACGTAAAATTAATAGTTTTGGAATTCACANTCGCATAATCCGCAAACCTTCCTGATAATTGGGACCGGCGCGACGAACGTATAGATGCACTTTGTGGTGCATCAACCCCTCCTTGAACTCCAGCAACGCACGAACGATACCTTTGAATGTAGCTGCTACATTGGTGAAGTTTGCAATTCCTCCTCCAATGATTAGAACTTTGCCTGCCGTGTAGAATGACACGGGGTTAGATGTATTAAGTAGTGCACTACAGCAATGAAATTGAGCAACGTGAAAAAATGGCACGGTGGCTAACATCACCAAGTCAAACAGGAGATACTGCAATGTAGAAATAGCAGCTATAAATGGCAACATTTGTTTCTTAGGTATGAAACAACAAATTGCGATCCATTTTCTATTGACCACACATTTGTTTTGTTTTTTTGCGGTGATTATTCGGTCCAAGTAGCCCTCCACTCCTCCACTGTCAGAATGGGCCACCTATTACAGCAGCCAGAGCTGTGAGTTCTGCTCACACTCAGCGGACGAGGAACAAAGCATGTCGAGTCTCAAATGTGCTATGATGAGGCGGAATGAGGAATGTGATGAAAGATCTCTTGAGTATGAACCTTTCGGGGATGGTGCATTGAACTGTTGTGGTTGGAGATCCCGAAAAAGTATTACCCTTGTGGGAATGATGTCACCAAGTTGAGTCTTCCCTCACGTTTTAACACAAACCCGCTTAATATCACATGAACTGGGGGAAATCAACTACTTGATTAGTGTTAAACGTTAAGTTCATCGCGTATTTGATTCACTCTAACCAACCCTTTTGTTCATTCTTAATCCATTAAAAGATGCAGGCACCATGGGTTTGACTGCATGATGATCTAGACTACTGTGAAATGCACAGTCTGTGTACGCTCTATTCAGTTGTGCGCTTTCAGGTCTTAACTTAAGAAAATATATAGTTTTACTTAAAATATATGGTTTGGCTGATTGCATATGCTATAAACTGAAATAAATCAAAATGATGAATTCTATTTCACTCGATCCCCTTAAAATCAGTAGTATGTATTCGGAAACTGAAATTCATCCCATTCTCTGATTATTGTATAAAATTTTCTCCGAGAGGAAAACGTATGTTTTCCTTGAGTGGAATTTAAAAATGGGTGTAGATAATAAAATGGTCCCGATGCTGGCGACGCCGCATGCGCGTTGGATGCCAAAGAAGTGGTCAGATCTGAAAAATGCAAGATGCTAGTTGAATTTTGGTTTTGAACGCATGTTTGTTAGACGCCTTGCTGGTCGACTTGATACAGTGTCAATAATCGATTCATTGGTTTTTTTATTTGTTAGGTAAATTAATTGCACCCTTGGTATAAATAACAGATAGCATTTCGGGTGATTTAGCACAGAGAGAGAAACGAAGCAACCAGTGAGAAGACGGATTATCCATATGAGCGTTCATATTTCACGGGATTTCGTGGAAGAGGATTTTTGTGTCTTCTGGCGCGGTGTTAGGTTGCGAGNGAGGGGTGGGAGGAGAATCGTTTATGCCTCTGAACTCACTCTAGTCGGTGGGTACAAATTAGGAAACTCCCGTCAGAAGGGAAATTCTGATTAGCATTTTCGCAGATACATCCCACTTGCTTCATAAGGTCTCATCATACAAAAAAAATATTAGGATTTCTGAAGCTGGCAATGGATTTCACATTAATGTAGCTCAAACTTTAGTAAATTCACTTACCGGCAGCATACTCACTTCGCACGTAATGCCATTCCATTTTAATAAATCAGGTTTGCCCTGTGCTTTGTGCGAGGAAAAACTGTGTTTCGTGAGTTTTTCTGTCGTTTACATGACAAAATGGAGAACCACACATTCTGAACATAGTGCGCGGTTACATGCTAATGATCTCATACGACAGATGTGTAACACAGGTTGACGGCAGCTGAACTTCTGCTACTCCTAATATTCCCAGTCACGCTATGATTTCATTTTAAGAATCATTTGCATAGAAATGAACATTTCTGGATTTTAGTCGCTAATCCACGACAAGTGCTATGAATGCCGAGGATAAATAAAGACACAGAAATAAAATGAGGTGAAGAAAAATGGATGGATGAAAATGAAATGTGAATGCAAAAAAATAGTTTAGCCCAGTTTGGACAATCAGTGGCCTTGCATTTGCGTTCGGTGGTTGTCTGAACTATCAACCTGTTCGGTACGGATGGATACTCAGTGAAAGGAGTAGGAGGCTGATATAAACTCCAAGATAAAAATAATAAAACAATATCACTCGCATAAACTAGACAGAAAAATTCGTTTAGTCAATACAGCCTCGAAACTTCTCGCTGGCATCATACTCCATCGACCGTCTACCGCACGTGAAGAGCGCACACGTGAAAATCTGGCTGGTTTTAGATTCGGTCAAGTTTGTATCGACCACATCTTCCTTCGTCGCCAACTTCTGGAGTACCGACATTCTTTTCGTAGATCGACCATTTCTGTCTTCCTCGATCTGAAAGCGGTTTCGACTCAGTCGACCCCTCTAACCTCTGGTGCTGCCTTTTCTGAAGGATGAGCCCTAGAAGTTTATTTCAATATTATAATCCCTTTACACCTTTATACCAAACTTGAGTCTGAGCTTACGGCACTTTTTCACCCGAGTCCTCCACAGAAAGTNGATTGCGCTATCTCCTTTTCTCCTTTTCTTATTGATTTGATCATGGAAATAGTCCTATCCTCGCGCGAGGATAGTGGCATCCAGTTTCTTTCGAGTTTAATACTGTTTGATTTGGAGTACGCAGACGACCTTGTACCCCTAGGTGAAGATTCAGATATTTTGCAAGCTTTTCTGGATAGTTTGAGTGCTAGTGTAGCCATGTTTGGTATGCTTTTGGCACCCAAATGTAAAATGTTGCTACAAGACTGGGTTGGTCCAGTACCCAACCTCACTCTTACTGGGGAACTAATAGAGCAAGTGAATAAGTTTTGTTATTTGGGAAGCTGTATCTCACCCAGTGAACGCATCACGGATGAAGTTAGCATACAGAAGGCTAGACT
>UZAN01044749.1:6893-35003 GCA_900618425.1 Echinostoma caproni
TCACACAATTGTTTACGGCATCCATGAACACTGGAAAACTTCCATGTGATTGGGAAGCTAGCATCGTAACTCCGATATACAAATGGAGATCCCGCACAAACCCCGAAAACTATCGTCCAGTAGCCCTTCTTTCCATACATTCAAAAGTAATGGAAAGCATAATGGACGATGAAATAAGAGAATTTCTTAGAGTTTCGAACTTCCTCAACCCACAGCAGCACGGATTCGGCAAGGTCCGGTCATGCTCAAGAAACCTCCTAGCAGCGACAGACGATTGAACTAAAGAAGCAGACACGGAGAATGGAGTGGATGTCATATTCATAGATTTCTCCAAGGCCTTCGACAAGGTACAGCATCGAAAATTATGCGACAAACTCATCGATTGTAGCATAACGAAAAGGTTGCTAAGCTGGCTGAAAGACTACTTAAGTGGTCGTAGCTATCAGGTAAGGGTCAATAGGGAGCTTCCAAGCCACCATTTAGTTCTTGGTGGAGTACTACAAGGATGTATACTAGGTCATTGCTCTTCATACTGCTTATCAACGACTTGGTGGGACTATTAACAACTAAGTGTCTCCTATACGTGGATGACGTCAAGATCTGGCGCAGTATCAGAAAAGAGGAGGACAGAATAATCCTCCAACGCAACCTAGATACGGTCGGAAGATACGAAATCGAAAATGGGCTTCTCTTGCACCAGTCAAAATGCCATGTAGTACACGTCAGGAGAGAAACCGACAGCAGATACTCCCTTAACTCGGTGCCATTGATGATTGTTTAACAAGAAACAGATCTAGGGTAGGTTCTGTCGGATCGTCCAAACTTCTCACAAAATTGCTCTAAGCTAGTGAAACCAGGCAGCCTAGTGCAGAGCCTAATAAACCGGAACCTGGGAAGACTAGAGCCCGAGTGCTTCAGAATGTTATACAGAATCTTCTTAAGACCCCACCTTGAATATAACATTCAAGTGTGCCCCCAACCTTAGTACGAGACAATAAAGCACTGGAAGTGGTTCAGAGAAGAGTCACCAAGCGATTCATGGGGCTATCGCAACTGAGCTACGAAGATAGACTTAGGTGACTCAACCTCTTCACACTTTCCTACAGCAGGCTGGAAGGGGACTTAATATTGATACACAAAATAGTCCGAAAGTGAACGACCGTTTTCGAATGATTCATAATGGTGCCTGTACATATCATATTAGGGTTTATTGTTAGTGGGGACACATTTTAATGCTGGGTCGGAAGGCCCTTTTGGGATGGGGAGAGGGGAGGGGTGGGGTAAGCCCTATGTGTTTGTGTTCGGATGGGACTGATTGTGATTGGAGTGTCGGTGATGGTGGTGATGTTGATGATCAATTTGGGGCCAGGGTAAGTGAAGAGAGTGAACCAGTCACTTTGTGAACATAGTTCTGGTGCGAATAGGCTAATGCCTATCGCCTCAGCACTGGCTAGTGTGTGTAAGCGAACTGCTTTAGAGGGGTTGGGCGCACTCGAAAAATTATGCTGAAAGCGGATTCTGGTTTAATCTGATGGCCTGTATCAACTAGACGACCAAGAATGGCGCTTTCTATGCTTCCTGTTCCTCCTTGTTTTAACGAGCGTGGGCAGTGTTTCTTCATCCGCTGGAATACTTGCCTCGCGGTGAGGCCCATGTATGTTGCATTACAAACGCACCGGAAAGAATAGATAACCATAGAAGTGGCCATCGTAGGCAGTTTATGTTTGTGGCTAGTTCGGATGATGGGTGAGCCAGTAAACACACGTTGAACGAGCTGCGTTGTAGGTCCGCTTCACTGCACGCGTCAGACGTTTGTTCACGAGGTCTGATATAGCATCTCCTGGAAAAGGTAGACGAATGAATAGCCTCTTCTTTTGGGCGTCACAAACCTGTTTGGGTTGTCGCCTTTCCTGAAAGTTCCTCTCAATGAACCTTTCAGGATAACCGTTTTCTCTGAGGACGTCCATAATGTTTGTTAGTTCTTCATTTACCTCATTGTCAGATCTTGCGCGCTCATGATGTGCGGCTCTGAATTAAATTCCTATTCTGTCTGAATGGGACGAAGCTGTAAAAGTTGGTTTTCTATATATTGACGCTCTAGAGAACCATCATCTCTTCGGAGGAGTGCCACATCTAGGAAGGCCAAATTATCATTTCCAATGTGAAGTGAATTGATTCGTGAGCTTCGTTGAATCCATGGGGCAAACTTGCCGTGTTCCTACCTTTTGGTGTGAGACGGAATATGTCCTTCACGTAGCGTATTTATGGCCAACTTAGAAAGTACAGCGTTGAAACGAGAAATAGAGCAAATGAGTCGATACTGCCGCTAGCTCTCCACTTACCCTGGCCCCAAATTGATCATCAACATCACCACCATCACCGGAACTCCAATCACAATCAGTCCCATCCGAACACAAACACATAGGGCTTACCCCACCCCTCCCCTCTCCCCATCCCAAAAGGGCCTTCTGACCCAGCATTAAAATGTGTCCCCACTAACAATAAACCCTAATATGATATGTACAGGCACCATTATGAATCATTCGAAAACAATTGTTCGCCTTCGGACTTGTGTTCTGATGTTACAATGAGATTATTCCGGAAGTTGACACAAAATAGTATCAACTCAGATTCACCCGAACAGCAAACTATTAGCATTATCACTGCACCTTCAACTGCGAGGACACTCTAAGATGGTCTTGCACCAGCAGGGTAGTACCAACAACAGACGGTTACATCTTTTCATCCGGGCCACATCCGCTTGGAACTCATTTCCCGCGGAAGTGGTCTCTGCGCCTACGACAGCGTGCTTCAAGCAGAGACTGGATACATTCGCCGTGGGCATCACCTCGGCAGTGGACAGCAACCTTGAGTACCCTCAAAGTAATGTTAGGTGGACCTCTGGACTGTCCACGTAGCGCACCTCATAAGGGGTGCAAATCGGTCCAGCTAAATGATTACAGGTAACTAATCTGCCACATCGTCAAAAAGTAACCTGCCAATCTCTTTTTTTGCTTACACTTTCAGATTACAATAGTAAACGAATCCAAAATAGAAATTTCCGAACATCAGGCTTTACTGCATCGATCAAGAAACAGGCAAAACTACAATCCAACGAGCTTTCTCCGCCTGCATCCCGATGCGGAAAAAAGTGCCAGGTAGATGTAGAACTTGAAGGCATGCAATGTGAGGTCTGCTTTTTATGGTTCCATCCAAAGTGCGCTGATCTCTATAAAGCTATCTACATAGTCTACTCCTAGCATGTCAAGCTACCTTGGTTTTGCACCGAGTACAAAATGAAGGCAAGGGCGGTAGCTAATCAGCAACCGCACATCACCAAATCACCAAACGTTTCACCCGTAACCGGGCCTAGAAAGGGCTCCTTAGATACCGCAACTCCGGAACAGACGAGAAAGTGAAAATAGCATCAGACTGGAGGACAACCGTCCTCACCTTACCTGGACGGAGGGTTCCACTACCGTCATAGCTACTGGAACAATGGTGAAAGCCGAAAAAGTAAAGAAAAGCGAAAGTTTTCAGGAAGAGAAATCAAAGGACTTTGAGAACAAACTGAACAGAATGAATGACAGAACCACGCAAGTAGAAGAGCGCAACGGAAAGATAAACATAGCTCTCGGTCGACTCCAGAAAACTAACTACATTCCCACAGGGCGAAATCGAAATGTGGTGGTCAAAGGGCTACCCGAACCGTTTATGAAAGAAGGCGGTCAGAGGAATGGAGCTGTACGCAACCACGTTGTGAACCTGTTAAGACTGATAGAGATGCCAGGGCATGTTGTCATAGAGTGATCAGGCTGGGAAAATGGCAGTTTCGGGGAAACACACCCTAGGCCCACACTAGTGGAGCTTGCCAATCCTCAACACAGAGGTAGGTTCCTCGCTGCAGCGGGCATATTAGCAACAAAAACCAGGGGGACTATCAGGGTCGAGCCGGATGATCACTCTGTGGATAGGAGTAAACCGCTCTTTAGCTCGAATAGAGCTATGAGCGTTCATGGCGGTGGCTCGCCGGCACTGCTGATTTCGAAGCTAGGTGACATGGAAATGAAAAGTCTGTATGAAAGCGTTAGAACACCAGGGTGCACAAACTGCACGCGCTGCACCTGTGGTCAAAATCTCGCACTCACCCAAGGGCCTTTAACGGGAAGCACGCCAAGACAACCCTCGAATACAGAGTCACGTGGGAGCTCCTCAAAAAACGGAGGAACTGCTCGGGACTAGTTACTGAGCACCATTCCGCCACCTCCGATACTGGCACCAGAGTACGGAGGACGGCTCCCTTTCATGCTGCTTATACTAACACTCCATGTTTAGGGAACAAATGGTGCGAATTGAGAGCACGGCTGCACTATGCCGACGCGATCGCAGTTACTGAGCCTTGGTTACAAAAGAATGACCGAGTCAGTCACATAGGCCCACCCAACTTCATCACCTGCAGGGTGGACAGAGACGACGGCAGGATTGGTGGAGGAGTGATGCTGCTCATAGCAGATCACTACGACTGCAAGAAGAGGAAGCGACTAGTAACGTCTAATGTAGATGCACTTGAAATCCAAGTAAAGTAGGAAGCATTGGGCTATCCATAGCCTGTGTATACCGGCTACCGTCTGTATGTCAGTCAATTAGCACTTGAGTGACGCGTAGCCGAAACCAATACGAATCCCGAAATAAAATTTTAAAAAAATAAAAACCAATGCAATGCTGCCAAACGAACTTGGGTATAGCCGAGCAAGGGACATCCTGAAGGAACTGTTTGGCCAACCGTTTCACGTGGCACAGACGCTCATTGACGGGGTGCTAGCCGAGGCCCGTAAAGCGAGAAACGAACCCGAATCGTTGGTGCGACTGGCAATGAAGATGCAAAACTGTTCCATTGCCCTGGCTTAAATGAGATACGAAGCTGATAAGAACGCACTACACACCATAGAGGCCATAGTACGATGCCTTCTGGCTGGCATACAGCAGCGATGGGTGGAGGAGGCAGTGATTATTGACCGTATAGGAAGGGAACCGAACTTCACTGAGCTAAGGAATTCATCTGAAACCGTGCCAAAGTCGCCAGCAGTCGCTTCGGACAACTGGCCAGCATGAGCAGGCGAGAAGAGAGACATCACACCAAAGAACGAACCTATAAGATCTCGAGAGGTTCTAGGAACACGAATAACTTTGCGACAATAGGAGAACGTGGCACGCCCAGATGCCTCGCTTGAATCACGAGTTATCCGCGTGCAAGAACTTTGCACAACTAGCAGTTCCGGACCGTTGGGAAGCAGTCAAGAGACATGGTGCATGCTTTACCTGTTTAAACGGCTCACATCGTGCGGCCGCTTGTAGGAACCGTAGCAGATGCAAGGAAACGGGGTGTCAAGGAAGCCACCACACTCTCTTGCATTCTGTAAGAGAAATCCAGTTATCGGCACCCCAAAAACCCAGTCTATGTCTACTGTCTCAATCGGCGGACAAGCAGGTGTGCCTTGGGGTAACACCAGTGGGCATATTAACACCCAGGGGGGTAGCGAAGGCGATGGCGTTCATCGACAACGGATCCGATACCACGTTGATCACCAAACGCTTCGCCGTAAACCACAACATCGCAAACCGACCATCTTCCCTAGCGATCAGCACGGTGAACGGCTTCAAAGTGACGTCCACCAATCAAGCAAACGTGATAATGGTTTCGCTAGACAATGGGGCACGAGTAGAGGTGACGGAAGCTTTCATCTTCGCCGACTTGCCGATGCGAGCAGTGGAATCGATCGGGGAATTAGCAGCGCGTTGGTCACACCTACGAGACTTGTGTTTCGAAGAAGCCTACTCTCCCGAAGTCAATTTGCTAATAGGTTGTGACGTGCCCGAAGCACACTGGGTCCTGAACCAGAGACTGGGCAGCAGGAAAGAACCATATGCTGCTCGCGCCATGTTCGAGTGGGCGTTGTTTGGAACGCCTCACGCGACAAATCGTAAACCGTTATCAGTTAACTACCACCACCGCTAAAAACGATACCATCGAACAAGCTCTCCAAAGGATTTATGATAATGAGTTTGATGACGTGAGTGACCAGAAAGGGGGCCCTTCCGCAGAAGACAACCAGGCTTTAGTAATAGTTGAAACAGGGACACGGTGCCAGCCCGACCGGTTCGAGGTACCGTTGCCATGGAGGACGGGATACGATCGATCGCCGAACAATCGCTGGATAGCCTTAAAAAGGTTAGAGTACCTTAAAAAGTTAATGACTGATCCGTGACACAGATCTCCGTCGACAATACGCTGCGGCAATGCAACGGAACGTTCAACTGGGATACATAAAACGGTTGGACGTCTCACAACCACGCGGGCAAAGACTGTGGTACTTGCCACACCACTCGGTAACAAATCCCAGAAAGCAAGGGAAGATACGCATGGTATTTGACTGTGCGGCGCGGTACGGCGGCATCCCTTTTAACGACTGTCTGTTGCAGGGACCGGATTGGACCACTCCCTTGATTGACGTGCTCAACCGATTCCGACTAGGAGCAGTTGCAGTGGCAGCTGATATACAAGAGATGTTCCTCTAAATCAAGATACCAGAGGATCAGCGCGACGCCCTGCGATTGCTATGGTGGCCCGATGGTGAGCTACAGAATCCGGCAGTAGACTATAGACTGACCGTTCACCCATTCGGAGCGGTTACCCGACCCCTTTTCGCAAAATTCGCACTTCGGCGGACAGCTTCGCAATACGGAAACAGCTTCCCGGCCTCGGTGTCAACTAGAATTGCGAATAATTTCTATGTCGACGACTTCCTGATCGCCTTTGACAATGCAAGAGAAGCCTCGCAACACGTAATGCAGCTGAAGTATCTACGGGAGAAACGGGGTTCCGTTTAACCAAATGGCTTAGTTTTGGACAACGTTCCCGAAACTGACAGAACGAGTGGTGCTCTCAACCTGACCACACAGCCACTCCCTATCGAGCCGACCTTAAGGGTGCGATGGAGCGCGGGGTCAGGCGAGTTCATTTTTCAACTAAAGCTACCCGAGAGGAATTCCACCCGACGAGGGCTGCAATCGTCGGTATCCAGCTTATACGACCCGCTCGGGTTTATCGCTCCGTGTTTGTTGCCGGGGAAGGTCCTCCTACAACCTTTTCGAAAAAGGACAGAGTTGGATCAACCCTTAGATCACCGGGACCGGACGAATTGGGAGCAATGGTTGACCAGTCTCAGTAGATTAGGTGNCGCGCAGACTCAGCCGGAGCAGTCAAGCGACGAAGGGCGAACTGCACCTATTCTCCGACGCATCTGAAACGGGTCACGGAGCAGTAGCCCACGAATGTTGTCAGCATGTGAACGGCGAGCGCAAGACAGAATTACTCTTTACCAAAGCCCGGGTCGCCCCATTAAAATGCGTTTCGATACCCCGCCTCGAACTGACCGCGGCCGTGCTAGCGGTGTGTATAGCCAAGCACTTGCGATAGTGCTTTCGTATATTCGAAGATCGCGTCACTTTCTGGAACGACTCAGCCATTGTAATACACTATGTGAACAATGTCAGCACTAGGTTCAGCACCTGTTTCCAATCCACTGACGGTAGTGCACGAAGAGACCAAGGTGCACCAATGGCGATACGTGAAATCTGCGGATAACCCAGCCGACCACTGCTCCCGAGGTTTGAAATAATTGGACAAGCTACGCGATTGGCTTGGAGGCCCAACCTTTCTGACCGCTGCGTCAAAGGACGAGAGTACAGTGCTTTCACCCCCGCGCCCGTTGAATTGATAGAAGCAAAACGGGTAATCATGACGGTGGAACGCGACGTCACCTCCCCCTGATAAGGAAATTGGAAAGCTTCTCGTCCTGGGACAGAGTGATTCTTTCCGTCGCTTGGTTGATAAGATTTAAACATATGGTAATGATCATGACCGGATTTCGGCCTAACAAATCGCTGCGTATGGGACCTTTATCGACGGGCGACCTATTGAGAGTGGAGCACAAGGTTGTGAGATTAGTGAAACTGCAGCATTTCCTCCTCGAAACAATGACTCTACAAGCGAATGCAGGGAAGAACCAAAACCGGACCGCAATCCAACGGAGCGCGGTGCGTAAGCTAAACCCTATACTGACTGAAGGGTTGCCGCACGTAGGACGGAGACTGGACAATTCTTCCTTGGCCTTCGATGCTAGACATCCGATCATTCTGCCAGCCGGCAGCCCTGTCACCACCTCGCTTATACGCCACCTCCACTTAGAAAACAGGCACGTGAGAACTAACCACCTACTGAACGCTATTCGGGAGAGATTTTGGATAGCACGTGGTAAAACCGCAATAAAGGGGATCACCGGTAGATGTATGTTCTGTCGACGCCAAAATGCGGTAAATGGAATGCAGCTGGTGGCACCCCTACCCGAATTCAGGGTTCGAACGGGTGAGTGGCCGTTCGCGGAGACAGGAGTGGATTATTTTGGCCCCTTGCTGGTAAAGTGCGGGAGATCGGTGGTGAAGCGGTACGGGTGTCTGTTTACCTGCATGCAGTCTCGCATGGTGCATTTAGAGATGGTACACAGTATGTCTACTGAATCTTTCCTGATGACACTCCAAAGGCTGATTAGCAGGCGCGGAGCCCCGAACAGCATTTACTCCGACAACGGTTCAAACTTCGTGGATGCATCGAATTAACTGCAAAGGTGGCTGTCCCGAGTCCACCACAGTGAACTACACAAGCGACTGACATCCCAAACTATCCAATGGCACTTCAACCCGCCGCACGATAGCCATAAAGGCGGGGTTTGGGAACGAATGATAAGGTTGGTGAGAAGGATCCTATTGGCTGTGTGCAACCAACAGTCCATCGATGATGAGACTTTGAACACGGCTCTAACCGAGGTGGAGCGCATAGTGAATGATAGGCCCTTGACACCAGTCGCGAGTGAAACCCCGGGTTTCGCGCTTACACCGAACGATTTGATACTCTTGAGACCGAATCGCGGACTGGCGGTACCATGAACTATCACGAAATATTACTTGAGCAGCTGGAGACAGGCCACCTACCTAGCGGGAGTTTTCTGGAATCTGTTGGTCCGAGAGTACTTACCTACCCTACATGCGCGTCAGAAATGGATACTCAGAGAAAAAAACTTCCGGGTTGGTTACTGCTTGCAGATGGAAGACTGCGGCGGGATGAATGGCCCCTGGCGATCATCAAAGAATGCCTCCCGGATGACGACGGACTCGTGCGCACGGTTAAAGTGAAAACGGTAGCCGGCGAAATCTTGCGAGATATCCACCGAATCTGCTACATGGAGGGGGAAGAAGAAGAATCAACCGGGAACCCAAGCAACTGAGGAATACTCCGGGTTGGCGAGGGAGGCACTGTGAGTCATGGAGAACGGTTTGTGACTAACCGCCTGAGCTGGCGGAGACGACGATAGGCTCGATAGAATAGTACAAAGACTATAGGGATTAGGTATTTAGGGTGAGAATTGATACTCCCTGAATTTCCCTTTGACTGTGTGACACGAGGCAGGATTTTACCGGGCGGCGTATTGATCGATCTGTGAAAATCCTTCAGGTAATGCCCAGTCAATCTATCTCGGTTTCACACTTCGTGAATTTCACGTCCCATTTACTCATCACCACCCGCCTCACACATACATAAACATTTGACATTCCACTCCCCTTGTATATTTACACATTGACCCTTCCAATTGACTTTGTTTGTCTATCTGCTTCAATTTTTACCCTACTTGTTTTAATCGCGACCTGAGCGCTCACATTTGGCTCATTCAAGTGCAGCGTGACGGTGAGCGTGCTATTCTTACCCAGGCTCATTTTCTTCCATTCAGATTTGTTGAATTACGCTCACAGTAACACTTGGCTCTTGTTTTCAAGTTGTTTCGAGATCACTTTGAGGTTTGTACAGTTTTTATTTGCTTATTTGATCGTTTAATAGTGCAGTACCGTAGAAATTTGCTGGATCGTTCGTTTTGTTGACGTTTTCGGATCCGATTTCGGCTACGCGTTACTCGTTGATCTATTCGGGAGAAACACACCCATACCAAGTAGTTCGCATGCTTCAAGCCCGAGGTTTAGCAGTCACTAATAGCTTTTGGCATATCATTGGATCTCAATAGGAGAAGGTCACTCGGAGTTATCGCCAGTCCTTGCAGGTCATCACTGGTGATGGCTACAAGCGGTCGATTGTTGTGTGTCCTTTCCGCTTCTACCAGAAATGTACTCGAAGTTTCATTGTCCGGCACCTGTTGCTCACATAATGCTGTTAGTATTTTTCATACCGACCGAATGAGCCGTTCCCAAACTCCTCCGCGGTGACTGCTGTAGGTTGGGTTGAAGTGCCATTGGGTTCCAGACGGCGACAGTTGGTCTTGCAGGGCGCATTTGTCTAACAGCGTCAACCAGTTGCTCAACCTTTTTTTGTGCACCAACGAAATTGGAACCTTTGTCGGAGAACACATTCGATGGGTTACATCGTCTACCCACGAATCTCTGCCAGGCCATAAGAAGGGAGTCGGTCGACATGCTGTGTACGGTCTCTATATGCGAGGCTCGTGACTGTAGGCAGTTCATCAGGCATCCGTACCGTTTCTCCACCGACGTCTTTCGTTTCACCCAAAGTGGCCCGAAGTAGTCCACTCCAGTTTCGGCGAAGGGCCACCAACCTGGTCGTACCCAGGAATTTGGTAACGAGGCTATCAGTTGTTTGTTGAATGTAGCATTTTGGCGACGACAAAAGTGACTAACGTAACGGTCCTCTTAGTCACTAGTAACTCCGTTGCAACAGGGGGAATCTGTGTCGGGCCATTCGATGCTCTGATCCGTCAAGAAAGCCGGTCCATGTAACCATGTTTTTATTTTTTTAAGTTCAGCACACCCCTGGAGCAGTAGTCGGCTGGATTGTCACAGGATTTTATGTACCGACATTGACACACCTCCGTTTCTTCGTGAATGACAGCCAACCGGTTGTCAATAAATGTGCTGAAGCGCGTCCGCACATTGCTAACCTAGTGAAAAACTATAGCGGAATCAGTTTAGTAAGTTACGGTCCATTCGATCGAGTTGAAACATCTTTTGATCACCTTCTCTACCCTCACAACTAATACTGCTGGGGCCAGTTCTAGCCTGGGCATTGAGACTGCCTTTAGAGGGGCAACCCTGGCCTTAGCGGATGGTATACTGCTATGCCTCCTTCCACCTGACCGAGACGAGCAACTGTAGGCCACTACCCCGTATCCCAACTCCGACGCGTCCGAAAAAACGTGTAACTCACTTTGCTCTCCTTTGCGTATTCCTGGTATGGGACGAGGGAGTCGTATATCGCCCAGCTTGGATGGGCTCAGCCACCAGCCTTGCCAGGTCTTGTGAACCGCCTCGCACAGGGTCTCATCCCAAGTGACCTATTTTCTACACAGGTCCTGCAGCAGAATCTTGCCCGGTAGTAGCCACGGTGCGACGAACCCCATTGGATCGTAAAGGCTGGCCAACGAAGACAGAATTCCTCTGCGAGTCAACGCCTTCTCATGTAGCTGGAGTTGGGACAAAAATTCGTCTTTCTCCGAGTCCCATTGCACACCAAGTGCTCTGTCTGTTGGTAACGGACTCCCGTACAATTCACGAAGACTCGGTGCCCGCTCATCAACTGGAATGCAATCGATTGCATGACGACTGTTGGACATCCACTTGGTCAACTTGAACCCTCCCATGAGCAGTAGCTTAGATAAATCACTAATGTTGGGCAGTGGTATTCCCTGAAGTTGAGTGTTGAAAGTTAATCGTTAGGCTTTACTTTCCGAAATACTATAAGGGATCTGATACTGCACACTAACATTCTACCTTTCAGAAACTACTATTGACTCGAAGTGTTGGAAGCCAACGAAACCGCCGACAACACAAAGAACTGGACGCGCGATTGGCAAGAGCCACAATTCGTCCTGGGAGAACTGAACTGAACTGCTTCCTCGATGCTATCAAAGTACCCCAGGAAGTCGTCAAACGATATCCACAGGATTGAAATGGAAGCACCGTTAGGGAAAAGCGACCATGCGGTGGTTCGCCTATCGTACCTCCTAGAAGGGGCCCGGGTGCCCGACAAAGGGTTAAGAAACATTAGCCGAATAAACCAAGTAGAACTTATCCGGAGAGTGTCGTCTCTGAACCCGACGGTGGAACCGAGCTCCGTTCAGGCCCTATGGGGGGTGATTAGGCGGAATCTAATAGACCTCACCAATGAAGGAGCTCCTATCCGGAGACTCAGGAAGGCTGGAACTCCACCGTGGTAGAGGTCTCGTGCGCGCAAAGCAAACATTAGAAAGAAAGAGACCTGGAAGCAGTACAAAGCCAAAGGAGGCCATCGCAGTCTCTTGCAGTACCTGACGGCCAGGAAGAAAGCCACTAGAGTACAAAGGGAAAGTAAGCAAGCATATGAAGTGAAACTAGCTAAGGACGCCAAAACAAACCCCAAGGCGTACTTCGGGTACGTGCAGTCGAAGAAATGCCTACGAAGTGCGGTGGGGTGCGTGAGAGATGAACAAGGGACGGAGGCGAACACTGACTACAAAAAGGCAGAAGTACTAAAAGGTATTTTTCAGCAGGTTTACAGGACAGGCAATGGGACACCTTGGCCAAACTGTTCGAGAAAAGTACCGGCAATGTATGATAACCCAATTCAGGGTGAAGAAGTCGGAAAATGCATTTCTAATTTGGTTGAACACAAAGCAGCCGGATCAGATGGCATCCATCCGGCCATCCTGGAACCACTGGCTTCGATAGTGGCAGGTCCGCTAGCGAAGCTCTTCAATGCTTCTCAAGAAAATGGAACCTTAGCGGAGGAGTGGCAGCACGCCTATACAAAAGGATGGTAACGAATGCGCCAGGGAGAATTACAGGCCTTTAGCTTAACTTCTGTAGTGCTGAAGGTGATGGAGAGAGTGATCCAAGACAGAATAGTCAACCACTTGGAAAGGCACGGACTGGTTGCCGGATCACAGCATGGTTTCGTGCGTAAGAGGTCTCGCTTATCGAACCTACTATGCTACTTGGAGGAAGTGACGAGGATAATCGATGGGGGAGAAAAGGTCGACGTCATCTCCTCAGATCTCCAGAAGGCTTTTGACTCAAGGATCCGGGACCATTGGGCGCCAGCCTCGAACCCGAGAGTCACTTCAAGACTTCAAGACTTCAAGACTCAGTAAACCATCGATTACTGTTAAGCAAGCTTTAGTGGTTAGGCCTGTTCAACCAAATAGTGGCGTGGATCAGGGCAAGCCCACTTAGAAGGGTGCGTTTAGGGGAGGAAATGTCAGGGGAAAGGCATATGCATAGTGGGGGTACCTCAAGGGTCAGTCCTCGGGCCTCTACTATTCGTGCTTTACGTAGATGACATCGATCAGAACTTAGGGAACCCGTGCTTTAAGTTCGCTGACGACGTAAAAGTCCTTGGCCCAGTCCACGCATCGGTGCTAAATGAGCTGGATAGGGTCCAACAATGGACTACCGAGTGGGGCTTGCCACTCGACGTGCACAAATCCGTTCACCAAGTGGCTGCAGGCACAGAGCACACTGTGCGGAATCTAGGGATGGGAAGCGATGCTACAGCAGTACCAGCAAGGGCAGCCACCCAGAACCTTGGAGTGGCAATCCAAGCGGACTTCCAGCCTCGAGCGCAGTGCGAAAAGGCTGCCCTAACAGCATCAAAGGCACTTTACCAGCTTCGTCAAGTGATCAGCTCAAGGAAACTAGAGGTACTACTCCCTCTGTACAAGGCATTTGTCCGGCCACAATCAGAATATTGTGTGCAGGCCTGGAGACCATACCTGGTCAGGGACATAAAGGTGCTAGAGCAGGGTCCAGGGGCGGTTCACTAGGTGGTTCCCTGACCTAAGGGGGAGAGCATATAAGGGCAGACTGCAGCAGTTGAATCTCTTCTCTCTGAAACGGAGAAGAAGAATAGGGGACCTCGTTGAGGCCTCAAAATCCCCAAAGGTCCAGTCTGCATAAACGTGCAACCGCTACTGCCACTCAGTGAACACCAAAATTTGAGAGGTCACAGCCTCAAGTTGGAAAAAGAAACCGTGTCAGGACCAGACTCCGAGCACAGTTCTTTACGGAAAGAGTGGTAAATGATTGGAACAAACTCCCAGAGGAGGTGATAGGGGTCGCGTCAGTCGTGAACTTCAAACACCGACTGGATAGTGTTTGTGAGCACATATTTGAGCCGGGCATAGCGGACTGACTGAGCCACCGAGCGGGATCGTAGTGAAGACACTCAGCTGACAGGTTACCCTCTCTTTTTTCTTTTTTAAATTTGTACCCCCTTCTAAGCTCAACGGAGCTTCACTTGCCGCTACTCGTTGGCGCCCTCTCGCTGCTTATATTACCTCTGCTTCTACTTCTTTCCTAATCATGTCTATCTCACTCCCCAGAACAAAGTCACTCTTAAGTGCCTCACTAAAACCTTGGACTTTTATGATTTAGTTGCTGGACAGACCGCCCGTTAAGTGGTTTACAGATAACAACTGTGATCCTGCAAGAACGAAGTGGAATCAGTGTTTGCAGGTCGGGATATCCGAGTCTGCTTACCCTATTCTAACAGAAGAGGAATTTCATTTCTCCTATTGTCGCAACACCGGTGGATCGAAGGAGTTCACCAGTGCAAGAATCTGGACGCTCTGGCAATTGCCGTCACGGTCCTGAACTTGAACATTGGACATTGGATTCCAACTGAACTGATAAACTGAACTGAACCCAAAATTTCAAAATGGATTAGAGAGAGAATTGAATAGAAAAATGTTGAAAACACCTCAGACGCACACCTGGTCGCTCAATTTGCAAGAGCGATAGATCCGTTGTTTAACTGCATCAATCCAATTTATTCTGACGGCTTTACGTGTGCTTCACTTGTCGACGTGGTTTACATTATCCTTCGTCTTTGTCGTGCGATGGAGGCGACTCGATTGTTGTCCGTGTTGTTCTGCGCCATACTTGTATTGAATCAAGTAACATGTGAAGAGACGGTGGATGAGTCTGCCGTTGTAGAATTGACGGCAGATACATTCGACAGTGAAGTTAACAAGAAGGATTATGTGCTCGTCATGTTTTGTAAGTGCTCTGCTTCTGTGTATGAGTTTCTGTTGCAGATGCACCTTGGTGTGGTCATTGCAAAGCCATGAAACCGGATTACGCAAAGGCTGCTGCCAAGTTGAAGGAAGAAGGGGTTGATGTAATGATTGCTAAAGTTGATGCCACGCAACATTCCCAGCTCGCGAGCTCATATAATGTTACGGGCTATCCTACGCTCAAGTTCCGCAAAAACGGAGGCTGGATTGACTATTCAGGTGGTAGACAAACTGACGAAATTGTTCGCTGGGTGAAGAAGAAAATGGCCCCGTCTGTAGTTACACTGAAAACGTTGTCAGATGCCCAGAAATTGATTGAATCCGATGATGTCGTTGTGATTGCATTTTCTCAGGTATATCAATGTGACATCACCTAATTTCCCTAGGATTCGGACGAAAAAGTGAAGAACGTGATATCGTCGGTCGCTGACGCCCATGATAAATACACTTTCGGGCATATATCGTCGAAGGAGGCCTTTGATCACTATAAAGTCGACTCGGATTCGCGCGTAATTGTGTTCAAAAAGGTAAGATATTTTCAAGAGTCGTTTACCTCTAGTTTGATGACGGACGAGCTGATCACACAGGAGAGATCACTCCTGAGGCGTTGACGGAGTTCATCCAAAAAGAAAGCATCCCACTAGTCGTGGAATTCACCCAGGATACCGCTGGGATGGTCTTCGGAAGTCCAATTCGTAAGCATGTGGTCTCCTTCGTGGCAAAATCCGGTGATTACGAAAGGTCGTTCAATGTTCTCAAAGAAGTGGCTAAACAATTTAAAGGAAAAGTGAGTCCATTAGGTGATTTTTGTATCGTCGTATCATGCCAGGCTTTCATAACGAAAACAGTCGCGCGCCTCACGCGCATCCAAGTTTATACCAGTGGGATTTAAGGTATCTGGTTCTGAGTCGTGCTTTATTATGTGCAGTTTAGAAATATGCGTTCTGTTCACCTGGACAGTTTCTCCAAGCGATCGACAATGACGGATTTACTTCAGTGAATATCATGGGATATTTTTACCATGAGGTTTGCGACGGCAACCATTTTCAAGTCCGGCTTGACTCCTATCGAAAGCAGTTTTAATAGTTAGCACTGGCCAGAAACCGGGTAAAGGTTGTGTCATATGCCCCTGGAGTTGATTATAGATAGTAATCACTAGTAAGTTCACGTGTCGTTCTAGGGTCCACCACTATGGTGTATTTCGTGCAGTCGAATCCGGATTGCACCAAATAAACCATGACAATAATAACAAATAAGGTAATAATAATAATAAGTGGGTGGAATATTGGCAAGGCGGGGGTCTACTATCGGAGGCAACTCTGACCATTCAAGTTAAACCCATCGAAACCGTATGAGCACTTCATATCGCTCATTATATCTGGGATGTTTGGTGGCCACTGTTTATGATGATTGCGACCTGAAACAGCTCTGTTCACATGTGTAAGTTGATACTGAGCAAATTAAAAAGAAAATCGTGGGTCGTCCCACATTTGTTAATGAAACCGAGTCAACCCATACAGGCAGTAAACTATCAGATTATTTTTAACGAGAAGGCGGAGACTATTTGGATACTTCATAATAACAAAGGTTTAACGGGACGATTACGGGCTTAACAAAAGGAGACCATAGTTCACGAGCATAAGCGGATCAGCTACGTGTGAATGTAGTATATATATATATATCGTATATTAGCGCGGTCTTATTTCATAACGGGTTGTGTAACAAATGCTGATACATTGGTTAAACCACATTCACGAGGGGAGAAACGTGAGACACAACGATCTCTGTGAGATCTTTGACAGCTTTTTTATTACACCTAGGTGTGATGAACAGCAGACGGGGTAAACCCCATAGTCACGAGGATCTGCTGTTCAGTGGTTGAAATCGGCAACCTAAGCCCCGGGACTTCGAGTGGCGAACCACATAAGGCCCCGATAGGTTAGGCGTGGTATTGAACCGGACGACAGCAGAGCTGCCTACCACCAAAGTCGGGTGGCGGTGGCGGGGCTCGAACCTCGGACCATAGGGTCCAAAGCACGCCGGTGACAACGACTAAACCACTGCGCCACCACCACCCTGTGCGGTCAGGCTATTTTCCACGTGCTCCATTTAGATTCGGCTGTAGTTACACCAGCAGCTGGTGATTGATCGAAAGCTAGCTCGAAGGCCGGTAATCATCGTTGGAGGAGGCTTTCGCGATGGCGCAAATATGGCAGTTCACACATGAGTTTGGCAGATGTTTATCAGATAATAACCATCTAAATTCACGAATGAGTGTTGTGAAGAGAGGTTAACTGAGCCATCGGAATCCAGGAGTGCTTCCAGTGAGCAAAAACTGCGCTATTGGTGCTGTTTGGTCGTTTCAATCCACAACTTACTCTTAGTACAGATATCGTTATGCGCAACTCGGAGGCGTATCTAGTAGTTTACATTCTTTTTGGTCTCAGAATGCCTCAGCTTTTGGACTGAATCGTTCAACTTTCACATTTGTCAGTTTTCACCCGGGCACATGAAAACTGCTTTAAAACCGGTTGATTTGTATTACCTCTCGTTTTATTACGTTTGACTTGTCTGATCCCGTATTCAAACAGTGTTTATGACAAATGGCGGTCTGGTTCATCCGTACCCATACCCTCAGAGCGCTAGTAGAACAGTTTCTCCAGATGAAAATGCTGACTCTATAGTCTAATCATTTTTTTTAGTAAACCAGGTATAATTTTTATCGTGTCAGTTTGAACCAGATAAGACACCACCCAAGCTTCGCACGGGCCATAAGCCATTGACAGTTGCTAGCTGAACAGGGGTCCGTACAACTCTGGTAAGTATGGAGTCATTGTCTTGACCGGTGAGTCGTGTAAGCAAATTCGTCCACTGCCGCATTCTTTTTTTTGGAAACGTACTCGCCGAGAGTTAAGCTCCCGGTTGTCCTCAACCTGGTTCGGCCCGCCTGTCGAACGGTTTACCGGGGGTTGGCTACTGTTGCATCCAAGTTTCGGTTTTCAGTTTGAACAACCATTAACCATGCACTTTCGTGCACCGGTTTCGGTTGCTGTCTTTTGGCTGCCCATTGGGATGAAGAATAGGAGAAGAAAGGAAAGTTGAAAGTGGATTCGAAAAGAAAATGGAGAAGTTCAGTGGACTAAGGTTGGAAAGAAATTGAGAAGATGCAAGAACGCCACTGTTTGCGACACCCAGCCATATCGCTCAGTGTCTCTAACCATCGGTTACGATCATCCCGAGGTTCCCAACCAGGGAGCCTAACAGGACCTATGTGACCCAGTTTCCTGGTTAGGGTTTTCACACCCTCGTGCCAGGTCTTAACTTGACCACCCTTGGCTTTCTTCCACTCGGTATCTGCTTCGGCGAACATCCAAGTGCATCCAAGTGGCTTCTTGGAGCCACAGATGAGTGCCAAGCGCCTGATGGAGACCGAAAAATGGATGCCACGAAGGGATCAATAACCCCATGAGTCAGAGGTGCTGTTCCTACCGGATACCCCAACCACCCTAACCGCTAGGTGTCATCCGCAGCAGTTTATCATGCGCCCTTGGTTAGATTGCCTAAGTATCGATATTCAGCATCAGTTGTCGAAAATGGAGTACTTAGTCGATATTTCGCTTATCGTTAGCACTGCTAACAAATCTGTCCTCAGGCTTCGTTTTTTTCGAGGCACTTCTAATGCAGTAGGTCATGTGCACTGGTTGTTCTGACAGTAAAATCGTTTTTCACGGTTTTTAGCCATGCTCAATTTATCCGCTGGTAGTCAGACATTGTTTTCAAACTCATGTCTGGGATGAAATCTATTGTCTCAGTGGTCACTTCAGCTACGTGAAGTAACTTCGATATGACCTAGGGATAGTTATCATTACTTGCCTGTAGACGATAACTTAGTTTCACAAAGGTCAATTTCATGACATGAGAGGGGCAGAGAATTTGATTCGGTTAGTGTGGTAAATTGACGTGTACATAGCAAGCAAATCGTCAACTGAAAATCTATATAAAACTCAAGCTGTACTGTTTAATACATGACACCCCCGGTTTCCTCTAATATTACGATCCCTTGATACTAACAGGTGGAGCCGAGTTTCGGCTTGCAGCACTCACTCGAGTTCACCGCGGAAAACAGAGCTCATCCGGGTTGCCCTCGTTCTTTTTCTGTTTAACTCTCTTACAGTGGCATAATGGCATGAATCTGCCCCCCCCNCCCCCCCCGGGGGAGACAAGCCATCAGTACTGCTAAGCTGACTTGCTAGCTGTTCTGGATAGATCACGTGCCAGCTTAGCCAAGTTCGATGTGTTCAAAATATTATTGCAAGTGCTGGTTCAGCTCCCAACCTCACTAACTAGGGTGGTAGTGAAGGCCGTAGACAAATGTAGCTATATCGGAAGCCATATCTTACCCGGTGCGTGCATCACGGATGAAGTGTCAGCTTACACAGAAGGCTCAATTGGCGTTCACCAACCAGAAAAATATGTGGCGCCGTCACGACCTCCGGCTGTCCGTAAAGAGCCTAGTCTATGCTGCAGCAGTTCAGCCAATGCTGCTTTACTCGGCCAGTTCTGGAAAAAAGGATAAACTGTCAGTGTTCTAAACGCTGTCTACGCAGCATTGCCCGAATCTGGGCTATCAATGACGGGGTTAGAAGCGGAGTTATGGGTAATCGCGATGACCCACTAGAGCAAGCAGTCGACCTCCATAGACTGCTTTGTTTTGGGCTTGTGTTACGCATGTCGCCTCGACTCGTAATGATTGCCAATGTAAGTAGTGGGCGGAAAGAATAACCAGGGGTTTTAAAGCGAAGAATAAGAAAAACCTGATCAGGAAACTCTCACATGAGTCGCGTCAGGCTTCCTTGGGGAGACCTCGTAATTAATGTAATCAATGGTTAGAGACCAAGGGCTGTTACTGATTACCGTGAACAGTGGCGCTTGTGCATCTACTCATTCCGTTTGCAACCTTAATCTATCGGGGTTCTCCATCTCTCTTGGACACTGCTCTCAACTTTGAATTTTTCTTCCCCTTCATCCAAATCGGCAGCCAAAAGACCAACCACAACCGACACAGGAATGTTTACGATCAATGGTTGCACAGAATGAAATTAAAACTAGTTCAATCTTGTTATCGGCGTGCTCTGTGCCCTATGGTCCAAGGTTCGAACCCAGGGTCACCACCTAACTGTTGACAGGCAGCTTCGCTTTTGTCTGCTAGTCCACGTCTAACCGGGCGGGACTTTGAATGGTTTGTCACTTTAAACCTCGGGCCGAAGTTGTCGGTCTACATGACGAAACAACAAGTCCTGGTAACTATGGTGTTTACTCCGGTTGCTCATCACACAAAAGGTGTGAGGAAAAACCTCGCATTCGCTCGGCCACTTTGACTTTATTGTACAAGTATATTATATCGCAGTCGTTCTTTTAGTTCCCCTTAGTGGCACACGCTACGGATCTGTCACAAAATGTTTACGATGGCACATCGTTCAATGAGAATTACATGTTAATATGGTACTGTAGTTGGCTAGGTCCCGTCTCGTCCTGGGTTTAGGGTTCCCTAATTTAAACTGGCTCTTGATGTTTACGGGATTCATCCCTTAAATGGTTCACACCGAGTTGTGATAATGGAACAAAATCTTCCTTCTCTGACGTCCGCTGAACTGACCAGCGTGGGGCTATATATAAGCTCGAAAATGAGCACGATGCCGAAGCAACAGTAATGGGCAACTAGTTGCAATCGGAAAAAGGGATAAGTCGTTCAAAAAGAAAAAAATGTATTCCACCGTAAACTTGTATGGCTTTTCTGATGCCAATACCTAAGAACACTTGTTGCCTGTGCACTTCATGTTTAGTGTCGGTGCTCTACGAATGGTTGGTTCAATTTTACTTTACTGTTGCTTGCTAAACCAGAATCGGTGTAGAAACCTTGATTCCTCGATTGTTATGCCACTTTCTCCCCAGGCGCATTTTATTGTTATCGATACGGACGTACCGGATAACCAACGAATTCTTGAATTCTTCGGCATGACGTCAGCTGATGTTCCCGGTTATCGTTTGATCAACTTGGCTGAAGACATGACCAAATTCAAGCCGGACTCTTCCGAATTCACAGTGGATTCCATTCAAGCTTTCATTGAAGAGGTTTTATCTGGAAAACGAAAACCATTTTTGATGAGTGAAGATGTTCCGCCTCCATCTACAGACCCTGTTCGTGTTTTGGTGGGCAAGAACTACAACGATGTAGTCAGCGATCTATCGAAGGCCGTTTTTGTGAAACTATGTAAGACCTGTTCAGTGTTTTGCCGATCGAGTTTAACTTGTGTTAGACAAGTGGGTGTTTTAAAATACAAACATCTTTGGTTGGTATCTATTATTCCACACCAAACAATGTTGACAAAAATAAACCCTTTCATGGACAAGGTCAACTGATCATCTTTTTTTATTTCTTGCTCATTTTATAGATGCCCCGTGGTGTGGACACTGTAAACAGCTAGCTCCAATTTGGGATGAACTAGGCGAAGCGTACAAGAACAAGGAAGAAATCGTCATCGCGAAAATGGATGCCACGGCAAATGAAGCCGAGGGCCTTTCAGTACAAAGCTTTCCAACTTTGAAGTACTATCCGAAGGGGTCTTCTGAGGTAAGTTCTGAGGCATCGGGCTAATAAAATAACCAAATAATCTTGTTTCCTGTCGGCTACAAATAACCTTCGCTACGGTCATAGACGTGTCTTTTGTATTACTCATTTGGTTGATTTTTGAACAGGGGGTTGATACGAGAACCGAAGACGGAGTAGATTATCAAAAAACACCTAAAGCAGATGAATCATGTGCACCAGAAATGGTCACATGAACTTGACAATGGTTAGCCCAAGGACAACGAGCGTCTATGGCTTGAAACACTAGCCGATCTACAAGATAACCATTGTCAATGGCGCACCTGTCGCCATACCCTTAAACGTTAATTTGTATTTGGACCCTCTTCGCATTTCTTTTTTCCTATGCTATATATATATATATATATATATATATATGTCCAGGGTCTCTAACCAGAAAGCCTGTGCGATCTGTCCTGGTCTGGATTTTCACAACTTGGTGCCAGGTCCTGTGATGAGCATTTCCAGTTGTTGCATTACTCTGCAGACGTCTCATACCGAGGAAGCCTGTGTAGTGACACACTCAATAAGCGTCAGCTGTCGTAGTCTAGAGTTCACGCATTTGCAACACGATTGGCTAATGCGATTTCCCTAACCCCCAGACATTGCCTAACCGGTTGCATCAGCAGTACGACGTGGGCAGTGTTCGAACTCTAATAGTCTGCTTCTATCCTGATCCCTTAACAATTAATCATTGAATGGTACTCGTTGACCTCAAAGTTTCTCACTTCTATATACTGGTCGGTTTCTAGTGATTATTCTCTTGTGATTTTAACCACCTGCTTTTTAATTAATGAACTAGCGACTTTAATTATAACATGTACGTGGACTTTTTCAGCCAATAGATTACACCGGTGAAAGAACGTTGGAAGCCCTCAAACGATTCGTCGATTCGGAAGGTAAAGACACCTCTAAAAAGGACGAGGGTGCAGAAGATGCTGCCGATACGCACGAGGAATTGTGATTTGCTTGTAAATTGTCCCTCCCCCGTGTTTTTGTTCTTTTAGGCATGTACTCGTATGATAGTCAACATCCACTTAAACTTATCCCATTTGGTGTGAATCTTGTGCTTCATCTCATTTTTCTGTTGGATATTCCGATTATTGGTAATTTCATCGTATTTATTATGAAACATAAACCGGTTTCTTTCCAAGATTATCTTGTTTTCACTGGTCCTCATCGACTGACTTGGTTTACACTAAGACACCCGATTTTCGGCTCCGCAAATTGGTTGTGTGATTGTTATAGTATCGTCTAAAAATTGTGCTTTATATGACCTTGGCGAGACGGCCCAGGTGAGAAAATAGAATTTCTGATCTGAGTTGATTGAATGGAATATGCTCTGGCACATATGCCACAGTCCTGAGGCTTGATCTGCTGAAGTTTGTGTAAGACGAGGAAGATATTGTGAGTCAGCCTGCTCATCCCTATGGTTTCACGAACAAACGAGCTGAAAAGATGAACGAGCGGTGAATTTTTGATAATCCTGTTAGTCGTCGCAATGATGGTGACAACGGTGCTGCGGAATTCCTACA
This sequence comes from Echinostoma caproni, assembly GCA_900618425.1. Lineage (NCBI taxonomy): Eukaryota > Metazoa > Platyhelminthes > Trematoda > Plagiorchiida > Echinostomatidae > Echinostoma > Echinostoma caproni. The sequence goes on from UZAN01044749.1 coordinate 30,203, forward strand.
CTTCCCCTTATGGATGTGCTTATACCGCAAAATTGCTATTTTGGTAGCAATTGTAATACGATTCCCCCCAGAATCGGTTTACAAGGGATGTAGCTGCTGATATAATCAGTTTTCGAAACCATTGACCATGCACTTTCGTGCATCGGTTTGGGGCGTCCATTTGAATATAAGAGCAGAATGAAGATTGGGATCTTGAGTGAAAAATTAGGAGAAATTAAGAGAATCCATGTAGATAGACTACAAGAATAATGAGTGGATGCATGTGCGCCACTGTTTGTGACACCCAGCTGCATCATTCAGTGTCTCTGACCATGATATCGGGGTTCCTAACCAAGGAGCCTAACGAGACCGATTTGGCCCAATCTCATGGTTAGGGTTTCCATACCTTCATGCCAGATCTATTGACCACCCTTAACCTTTTTCCAACCGCTACCTGCTTCGGCAAACATTGCTCGCCGTGGCTACCTATCTGGTGACATGCGTAACACATACCTCAACTGGCGTAATCTATAGAGGTTGACTACTTCTAGTGGACGATCGCGATTACCTAAAACTCAGAGCCTAACCTCAGCATCGCTCGTCCAGCTGCCCCACCAGACTCATATAATGCGACGTAAAAATTGGTGTTCGAACACTGACAATCTATTTTTATGTTCCCGTAGTGGCCAAGTCTGCGCTGTTGAGTAGCACTGACCAAACTGCTGCAGCATACACTCGGCCCTTCACAGACAGCCGGTTGTCGCAACGGCGTCACAGATGTCCCAAGTTGGCAAATGGCGACCGAGCCTTTTGTATGTGCGCCGACACTTCATCTGCGATGGTTCCCCCGGGTGAGGTATAACTGCCCATATAACAAAACCAGCCCGTTTGCTCTATTACTTCCCCAGTTAGCGTGAGGTTGGGAACTGAACCAACTCAATCTTGTCGCAACGTTTTGCAGAATGCACACTGAACATTGCTACACTAACATTTAAGCTATCCAGAGCAACTGGCAAGTCGTCTGGGTCTTCACTTGACAGTACAGTGTCGTCTGCATACTCTAAATCAGGCAGTCCGTCACCTGGGAGTGAATCGATACCGCGATCGTCGCAGGAGGATTGGGCTGTTTCAAGAATTAAATCTATGATAAAGTTAAATAGAAACGGAGAGTGAGAGCGAACGTGTGGAACAATACTTTCTGTCGTGAACTCGGGTGATTAAGTGCCGTAGGCTCGGCCATTCGTATCAAGAGATTGTGATATTGAAATAAACTGGCACACCCTACAGGGAAAGGTGGTGCTAGAGTTTGGAGCGGTCGACGGAGTCGAAGGCCACCTTCAGATCAAGGAATCTAGATATGGTAGGTTTACGAAAAGAATGTCGGTGTCCCAGAAATTGGTGAATGCTGAATATTTGGTCTGTACAACCTTGACCGAGTCTAAGACCAGCTTATCTCAGGTGTCCATCTTTCATGTGCGGTAACACTCGACGGAGTCTGATGTTAGTGAGGAGTTTGTGAGCAATGCAAATTGAACTAATTCCTCTATTTTTCACAGGAGGATCTGTCACCTCGTTGATCGGTAAGATGACCGATTCACATCATTCAGTTGGAACCCGTTTGCTCTCCCATATCGAACCCAACAGTTCCGTCAACTCCAACCCAAACGCTCAACCTCCATCCTAAAATTCGCACGAGGAGAGTCCATCTGGGCCGGAGGCCTTATGCCTCTTAAGATGCGCAAAGCGCTATTTCAAGTTCTGAAACTCCTGGGCATAAGCTTTGCGCCTTCAAATTGTAAAATGATGGGTGTCGTCCGCCCCAGCGCTGATTGATGGTCAAGAATTAGCTGTAGTGGAATGTTTACCCAGTCGAAGTGGGAGGTGATAAGTCTGATTTCGATTTTTGAGCAGATTATCGAAATGTTCAGCTCATCGATTCAGACGGCATTGCTGGTGAACGAAGCGGGGAGAATGTGGACGCGACAGCACCTTATTGTCAGGAGGCCACCCAACTTGGGCGGGCGGTAGCTGTTTAATGAAGTGCGAACACTTCCACCGTCAGAAGGTAACTCCAAGTCCATCTAGTTGGTTTTTTGACCGGTAAACTGTCCCTCTTGTTTATTTGATAGAGTAAATTCTCCAGGGGTGAGTGTCGATAGTTCAAAGAAGCCGCGATGTACCCAAGTGATTGACTTTTTGAGACTGACCTGGTTGACCTCGACTCATTTACCTTTCAGCATCTACGGTTGCGAAAAATCGTTTTACGTAACTCAGAGGGTCATAGAGACACGCAATTCATCACACAATTATACATATATATATATATATATATATATATATATAACATAAATGCTATTTCTTTCTTCGTATCTCGAAGCCAGTGTTATCTTAAAATGCTCGAAAAATTTCGTTCGAAACAAAGCGAGCGCTTAAATTTGAGACAGTGGAATTTCGCGCACCAAATTTGTCAGCGCCTAGGCCGAAACAGACTAGAACGATTCATATCTATATCCACACCGGAACCGGATTGTATTGTAATAACTTCTGTAGGCAAAAAGTCTACAGTTCAGTTGAAAATATACAGTTTGGAGAAAGGGAGAAAATAAAAATGCAAAAAAAAGATTTAAATCCCAAAACTGTGAACAAATTCTATGAAAACCTGTTGCTTGTTAATTAGAATACGTGCTAATGAGGGTACTGTAGATTTGTGATTTGTGTCTATTCGAGACGGAACACGACGATATTGGAATCTAGTTGAAGGATGATAACGAAAATAAGTTAGTTCTGCATGTAGCGGGTGTGTGGAGTCGATAAGACCCTTATGTGCAAACTTTTCACATGCAATCAAATGACGTTCGCATAGGTAGGTTACCAACTCCTTCAGCGGGATTGAAGAGACACGGCTAATGATAGTCAGCCCACATCGAAGCGGTTTAAAATCCTTGTTTAGGAGGTTGGAAAAAATGACAGGTGAGCAATAAAATAAAATGGGGAAAACACACTGGCACACATTTGGAAATAATTGATTGTTGAATACGAAACTGACGAAGTTTACGGATATGAAAAGAAAGTCGTCGAAGCTTATTGACGATGTGTTGAGTGTGAGAGGTCCAGCCAAGATAAATATCAATAAAACACCCAGGTATTTAATACAGTTTACCCGGGATGCTGGTTCAGAGCCAGCCGATACCGGTTCAGATGAGAAAGAAGAGCGTGATACCGTAGAGAGACATTTGGAGGGATTAACAGACCAGATGTGGCGGAAAACCGTTGAACGTTATCCAAGTTGACAGAAAATTATGAAAGACCAGAAGGGTCGGAGATGGCTTGACACAAAACCACACGTCAGCGTATTTGAAGGGAGAAGTAGGGGCTCTAGCAAACCAGTCACTAATATACGTAGAAAATAAGTATAGGGAAAGAACTGCACTTTGGAGTACTCCAGAACTGTTTAACAGAGGTTTGGATTTCTTCCGACCTAACCTGGTACACCGAGTCCTCCGGGAGAAGTAATCGGCAAGCCAAGCCAGTAACTGTCTAGGACAACCAAAGGTCTCCAGTTTACTAAGAGAAAGGGAACGAGGATTAGAATCAAAATCAGATGAGTAGTCCAGAAATACACAACGGACACATTTCGCAGAGTCATTCAAGGATTTGGTAATTTTACGTAAAAGAGGAAACTGAATCTAGCATGCATGTGTTCGGTTTATAGGCAAGTCATATGAGACGACAATGGAGGACTGAATGCGCGTAAGAAGAACAAGTTCTGCTAGTTTAAATCCAGCAGAGGTTGAAGCGATAGATAGGTCGAAAGCGTTTGGTTAGAACGTTTGAAGTACAGGATTCGGGAATCGGAGCAATTGTTACTGGTTTCCAATAGTCTGATAAGTAGCGAGTTTTTAAGTTGTTAAAAAATGATGTGAATAATTCACTGAGAGAACAAGCCCCATATCTCAGAAGGCAAGATGAAAGACCATCGGTACCAAGGCTGTACGTGGTTTTTATGGTAAGCAAAAGCTCAAAAATTTCTTCTTTCAAGACGGCATCGTCCAGAACAAATGGCGTGATCGCATCGCTTGAAGGGGTGGATAAATGCGGCATGAACACTATCCAAACAATAATCCGTTCATCGATCCATCGTATTGTGACTTGCATTCCTTACTCGATCGGCCGTGCCGTTCGTTCATTCTCGGCTATTGTGATAAATGGGTCAACCATGGAAGGCCAAGAGATCCCAACTTTAGTGGACACAAGCGTTTCTACCTCCCAAGTGGTTTCCTTCACACAGTCAACTGTTGGTGACATTTTAGTAGTTAAAATCCGCGTCCGTAAAGGCTTGCCTATCGTACTCGTTGCGGACTGCTAAGCGTAATGTCGCAGTCCAATCAACCTACAAATGCATCGAACTAAGTCATTTGGAACTTCTTATAAACTACCACTCCGGCACGCTGTGTCTGGTTGGTACGTAATCGTACCTGAAATCAGTTTCCCGTTTTACAACCAATAACCATGCATTTTCATTCACCGGTTTTGTTTGTAAATTTGGATAAAAGAGCAGAATGAAGATTGGGATGTTGAGCGCAAAGTGTTAGGGAAAATAGAGAATTCAATTAGACGGTTTGCAAGTATGACGAGTAGATGCATGAGCGCCACTGGTTGTGGCACTCATTCTCCGGTCACCGGTGACCATGTTCTCGAGGTCTCCATCTGGGGAGCCTAAAGGCACCTATGTGACCCAGTGTCTTGGTTAAGCTTTTAATACCAGGTCTTAGTCTGATCGCACGTGAGAATGTTTAACGGCATAGCATCACATCATCCTAAA
>UZAN01044751.1:0-11032 GCA_900618425.1 Echinostoma caproni
AGGTGGTTAAGAAACGGGTATCGAAATTATTGAAGTCCCCACAAATGATACAGATAGAAGCATCTACGAATTCAATCAGTGTAGTTGAAAGATAATTATAAAAATCATTAAGAACATGGGATGAGCAAGAGGGGGCTATGTATACATTTACAAGAATAAGTGACCGAGAAAAACTCAAATTTTTGGGCTTACATTGAATTGCCGATGCGTTTATATAACGCGTGGAATAAGTAAACACATTTTTGGTCAAATGGCACCACTGATTTTTGACATACGTGATAACGCCACCTCCCCGTCGGGAATAAGGAACAAGACGATCGACGCGATAGCTAGCGAATCCATCCAGGTGTATTATCTCATCCTCAATTTCATTGTGGAGCCAACTTTCTTGTAGCATGATCACACGTAGTTGGGCATATTCCCGCTGCTTGATTAAGCTGGTGAGATCGACCATGTTTCCGATAAGAGATCGAACGTTAGAACTGAGAATGATGGGAACACACAAGCGGGAGATGGTTTGCTTCCGAAGAGCAACTTTCCAACCGGCTCGATGATTCCTCGGATTTTTCGAAAGCTTTCTGAACGTCCGTTTGCTTTTATTTCTTATTGTTTTCCCAAAAGAGGTTGTCGCTGCATATTTGGTCCATTTGATGGAATGCATGAAATTACGAGTGTATTTGATCAAATTTGTCATTAATGCAGTAGCACAACAGTTGCCTTGGCAACAAAGGTAAAAGTTCATGCGAGTGATACAAAAGTCAGACACAGTTATGATTATGCAGTGAATAATCCGATGATGGAAAAACGGATAGCGCGGCCGAAATTCGAAGGCCCCGCCTGATGACAGAAGTAAATGAACGACGAAAGCACTGATTTTTTGGAAATAGATAATCTCGACTGCGTATCCCTCGAACGTTATTTTCACACACACACCAGCTCGTTCAGACAACTTTTCATTGGGTCAACTGGATATTGCCTGCGAAGATGCAGATTGAAGTTTGATCAGTAAATGAGAATAAAAACGAATACATTTTATCACTTACCAGTAAATTCTATTTCATCACGTTCATATTCATATATATTTCCATCAGATAGGAATATTTATGTATTATTTACCTGGGATTAGTCGCGGTTTGTTATTAATTTTACTAATACGGCCTGATTGATTTTCATCTGTACACACAATTCACAGTTTAGCCAGCATCCCATTGCCCTAATGAAATGAGAATTATGTGTGCAGATTAAGTTTGAGCGGTGGTCATAAATGCTCTTCCAGACGTCCTAGGACCACAAACTCTGTTGTTTGCAGGCGATGCCAAAATGTGGAGGACAATAGCAAAACAAGAAGATTCATTTGATGTCCAGAACGCACTTGACGAAGCCTACAGATGGTCTGTCTCCAATGATATGGAATTCAACGTTACCAAATGTAAAGTCTTATCCCTACGTCACAATGGTCGTTCTTCCTACACTCTCAGACACGAAACTCTGCCTCATACTCCATCCGAGAAGGATCTGGGAGTAGTCATTCACGCAGACTTGAGTTGCTCCACAAACTGTTCCACGGCATCATCCATGGCGGTAAAACAGGTTGGACTGCCTAAACGTGTTTTTGGATCGTTTGAGTCGGCTTTGTTTCCACGTCTGTTAGCCACATATATCCGTCCATACACCTAGTACTCAATTCAGGCCTGGAATCCATGGCTGCAGCGAGATTGGAAGCCACTGGAATATCAGCAGGGAATGGCTTCCAAGATGGTCAAAGCTCTACATTCCAAGACCTATGGCGAAAGATTACAGTTCTTGGGGCTATACTCGTCTCGATATTGTCAAATCAGAGGTGATATAATCTTACTGTAGCGGATGTTCCAACACCCCAACCATCCATGTAGATCCTTTTTGATTCTATCAACCAATGTTCATCTCAGAGGGCATCCAGTAAAGTTGGAACTCCAAAAGAGCCCTCTCGACTGCAGGCGCCATTCGTTTGCAGTCAGAGTTTGCAGCAAATGGAACTCTCTCCCACCGCACGTGGTCTGTGCGCCAACATTAGTATCTTTCAAGCGTCAGCTTGATGATGCTCTGGCAAATATTATGTTTCAACATCCAATTGCATAATATATTCTCCTGTGCTCGTCAAACACATTACATTGCTATTTTACTTTCATGAACTAACTGTGATCTTGTGAATCGTGTTCCGAACCAAAGTGTAAACAGCGTATGGGGTTTGCTAAGCGCAGCATTTGTAAGTTTTTCCCCATAATAAAAATTTTAAATTTAAATTTAAATCTGTGAAACTGATTGCAAACCACTATACACAAGTGAATTCAATTAAGAATGTGAATATCCGATGTTCTTTTATTCACGCGCGATCTGTCAACCAATGTTGCGTCATCACGAATGAGTTGAGGTCACGTTTCGGTTAATCTCGTGTGTTGGGGCCAGGCAACTGGAGTACGGTAATCATTGTCTCCTATCTGTATAGTTGTGTATTCGGAATACTGATAGCGAATACTTCTGTCGTTGTCAAGTAACGTTACCGAACGAATATCGACTTAATTTGAGACAATTGTGGACGACATTGTATTCATCGTTGTCCAGTTAGTGCCCGGTATCAGCGATCTGGTCCACAATCGCCTTGGTTATTGTGTTTTTTATGCATCCCGTGCTTCCGTTTTGGTCCCTTTTGGGGGTTTGTTTAGAGAAAATGATCTTCTGTTTCTGGCGTAAAGCTAATTGACGGATCAGCTCGATTAAAATGATCCAAATGGTGTCCGGCAAAAGTTTTCGGTGGGAAAGAATAAAATTATCGTTGACATAACGGCAGTATAGTGAGAGTTAATGGATGAGATGAAATCAATGAGAAAAACGTACAATAATATGAATGATATCTTGTTGTTTGTTGTTTTCTAGCTTGGCTAAGAACACATCACCGAAAAGCGGGCCAAAAGAGGAACCCATGACTTCACCGTACGTCTCTCTATCATTGTATTATTAAACAAATATTTTATAATAAATATGTATGTATATATATATATGTTAAATAATAATCCCTTCTAATTCGTAGTCCAGATTCCTATTTGTATGTTTTGCTCTTTGACTTGTTGTCGCACCTATGCCACCTCTTCCCAAATCCCACTGCCCTGTCATTGTATCGACGATATTTTTATCCTTTCCGATCAAAACCTCTTTCCAGACATAATTTGGGTCATTTTAACCGAGCTCATCCGTTAATTAGCCTTAGGACGGTAATGGAAGATCAGAAGACGTCTTATTTTCTCAAAGTAAACCACAATAAGAGACCAAATGGAAAGTTGCGCCGTTCGATTTTCCACAAACCAACTTGGAACGGTTAATACATCCATTATCAAAGTTTAATCTCAATCACATATAAAAGAATCTTAAGTTAATTCTGGTCTTTAGAGCCCGAAACATCTGCTCCACGTAGTTAATGCAGGAATAATACCATAAAAAGGCTTAAATTACCTTAAACAATCACGATCCAAATTAAAGAACTAATCTTGCAACCCCACTTGAAGAGGGTTTCGATGAGTGATCTACTGAGGGAAAGTTTGGAAAGAACAATCGCACAAACGTATTCGGTTGCCACTCTACGTATTACGTTTACAACCGGCCAAAGCTCTGGACGTACCTGAAGAATAAGCTGTCTATCCTTTCTTCGTCCATGATTACATTTTCCTTCTTTTTCACATTTCTGGCACGTTGTGTAGAACGAACGATGAGATAGTTTTCTAAATGGATCAGAGAATATAAACCGGCCTGGCTAAGCACGGGATGCAAAACAAATTGACCAGGGTAATTGCGGACCAGATCGCTGATACCGGGCACTAGCTGGACAACGATGAATACAATGTCGTCCACAATTGTCTCAAAATAAGTCGATATTCGTTCGGTAACGTTACTTGACAACGACAGAAGTATTCGCTATCAGTATTCCGAATACACAACTATACAGATAGGAGACAATGATTACCGTACTCCAATTGCCTTGGTCCCGCTCCAACGTAGAAGACGAACCGAAACATGACCTCAATCAATGGCTTGACAGGTCACGCGAGAATAAAAAGTAATCGTAAATTTCCAGATGTGACCTTATCCATGTGCTCCTATAGAACTAGACAGAAAATGGTTTTCTTTCCCATTTATCTCAGTGAACCAGTCACGTTCGTTTCGATGTTATATATAAGTGCACACCTATCTGCAGATACCCGAAGAAGAAACTACGAGAACTTGAAATATCAGGAGCAGTAGATACACCTTCAAACTTCTGCAAGTCATTTTTGGATGTCTCAAAATATCTGACTCGGGAATTAGAAAACTTTATAGCAAGTAAGTATCTTACCAATGTTTCACCAACGCATGAATAACGTATGAAACAAGTATGCGCTTAGATTACGAGTTCAAACGGGCACACCAGAATGGGATCGATATTTCCATGATTTCCGCCTGAAAATTCTCGCCCCATAAATTTCACGTAAGAATCTGTTTGACAAAAGCATCATCCACGAGGTATCCCCGGACTATATAATCCTCCCTGACACATGCAACAAAATGACCTATCATTTAGTGTTTCTTGCACATATACTCACTTCAAAGTTTGATATCAGTCGTATACAAAGGACCCGTGTAGTGGAGACTATTCAACTGCGAGTGGAATGTTCCGATAGTACAGAGAATCTGAGATCAAATGACCTAAAAAATTGAAATTTTTGCTTCAGTTACCGTGCCTTCACTTCAATAATTTCAACAGTGATTGAACTCCATAAATTTTATGTAATAGTTCTATTGTTGTTATTAAAACATTCGTATATGAACTGTGACCGTATTTTATCTATAGATATCTATTTTATCCAGCCTGATATACAGCTATCTTGACTAGAGCTTTATGAGCCGAACAAACCACAACATTCCTTCCATGTTTCTTTCATTGTAACTCTCAGGCTTGCATTTTCACGGAAAACGTCCGGTACACCATTTTTCCAATGACATACTCGATATCCTCGATTTCCGATACACCCCATGACAGTAAAGAATGCCAACTTTTTATCTTTTTATATTATTAAAAGGAAAAACCAAGATTTTTCAGTGGTTCGGGAGGACCAAAAATTGGTGAATAAAACTTATTCAGTGCCAGGTCACCAAATATACTTTTGAAATGTCGCATATCGAATGCCTACTTACGTAGTTTCGGTTCAAGACATTAATTAAACCAAACAGATCTTGGCAAAAGGGACATTTTTGATTAAGGTTTCCTACTGTCTCAACTCAGACAGCTTAAATATTTTGCACTTCTAGCGGGAAGCTATGATCATTTTAGTGTTTGCTTTGAGGTTTCTGTGTTCAGACGGAAGTCAAACCATATATTCGCAGAATCACGTTTGTGCAAACTTCGCACAACTGGACTGTCTTCGAACCGGTGTGCGCACCACATGTCAAAGCCATCAAAGCATTCGAAGCGAGATAGGGGGACTCAAATATCGAGTAATTCTGACTGCTAATACGATCTATCGACAAACCATGTTTTCATTGTACTGTGGCAGTACAAAAGAAGCACCAGTGATCGAAGACAGCTAATAAACTCTTAAAACTTATGCTAAACATTATGCGTGCACTACCTCAATAAAGTCGCTTTTTTAAGTAAAGATTGACTTTACTGCAATGCCACAAGTAATGGGCTTTGCAAACGGTTTTTTTTCTAACGGTTATCTCAACAAAAAGCGGCTGAGAAGAGGTACTCTCCACTGCCTGAACGGGTATGTGATGTGATCGGCGAACTACGATTGGAAGCGATCTCAGTGTTATTGTGGCACGATATCATCCACGACCTTCTCTAGTGTATTGATGTTCATAGTAAATCAACTTGTGCTGTATAGACTGAAAACCCTGAATTGGTCATGATCTCGCAAGCAATTTGAACATGCGAATGTTAATGTGTGACTGTTTGCAGTTTGTTCTGAATGTCCGATTGAGGAGTTTCAGTAGTCAAACAAAGATACAATCTGCAAAATTTGAACTGAACACTTTGTGGCTTTTAGTCGATCTATCGTGATACTAGTACAATAAATATATATTTTAATAAGCATAATATGATGGTGCTGACCCGATGGTAACGTCACCAGATTATCACCTCGGGGATGTGTGTTGAAATCCCAATACCACCGGCTGACATTCCGCTTTGTGTGTGTGTGTGTTGAATGGCCGCTCTCTGATTGACCGCTTCCGCTTTCCTGAAAAATTGTATTTCTGTATGTTCATTAAAACAAAGTAAAATAAAAAATAAAAAAGAAAGAATCATTAAGACAAACGTTTGGCCACAATTGCATATTGGTGGCTGAGAAGAATTGAAATAGAAACTTTCCAGACAATCGCCCAATATCCTACTGGTACAGTGCAAAATCGATGGAGACAAAATATACACTGTCGTCTTTTTTCAGCAATCTCAACAACCTGCATACCTTGATCCATAAAATATTCAAATCGGTTTCAAATTTTTCGTTCTCTCACATGGATCAATCATTTTGTTCACCAAATGTTTTGGAAATGGTAAAAAAATGAAAGTGGGGATGGTTACCATGTGACCGGGTGAAAAACAATTCACCAGGTTCTTTTAAAACAGACCAAAGAAACTACGAAATTACAAAAGCGGGAACAGATTCTGGTAAAATGGATATTCCGAAGACGTTTACGAACTAGCCCAACGTCGCATTTGCACATTGTCATTTTCATTTAAAAAGATGTCACTCAAAAAACAAAACACTTGAAAACTAAGAGTTGTTTCTAATCCGTCTATAGACTCATTCCGTCCAAATTTACTTTTACATCTCCACGCAATACAGAATGTGATCATGAATGTTCTATTGTACTTCACACTGGAAATACAAATTGGCAGACCTCTGTTGTAAAAAGACTCTGACTGGAATGAACACTTTCAATTTAAACCGCAGTAATTTCGTTTATTGGTAATCAAAACGGTAGGGGATGCGTTTTTCGGAATTTTGACTGGTGCATAAACTTCAAAATATCCTTCATTTAAAGATCACCAGATATATGTGATGAAATTATTCCCATCACTTGCAGATTTTGTCCGCTCCGAGGACGTTTCAGTCAATACCTCTGGCCCAAATAGCTTTCGCCTTTTCAAATAGATTACATAGAAAATGCCTTACGGTTAATTATCAGGCACGTGGATTTTGTGATTTCTTCTGTGATTTCACGTGTCCAATTCTTGAGCATCATAGTTTGCATCCGTACTTGAAATTTTATTCTCATCGAAGTTGGTTCCCTTACTTTACCTTGAGTTTAGTTCTGGTATCTTAATAATATCAACACTAAAAGGAGATATTTATAGCCCACACCTCCCCCCCCTCTGCGAACATATTGACAATTTCCCGATTTGGATTAACCGGAAACACCTGTATCTTTGGTGGTAGGTAGCTTCGCTGTCGTTCGGTTAAATGCCACGCCTAACCTATCGGGGCCTTATGCGGTTCGCCACTCCAAGTCCTGGGACTTAGGTTGCCGGTTTACACCACTGAACAGCAGGTTCTCGTGACTATGGGCTTCTCCTCGTCTGCTGTTCATCACACTTAGGTGTGTAATAAAAAAATTAAAAAAATCTTTTGCTAACAATTTTGAGATGCTACTGACCTAAATTGTTCACGCCTCTTAACCACAGCAATGCATCTAGTACTGCAGTACAATAATAGGTATCATACCTTTTCATCCACATTTCCATTACTCTCTACCTCCCTCCCGCCGCTGGCAGTAAAATCACACACACAAAATTCCGTTGTAGTTTTCAAACATGGTACCCTTTTGGGTAACCTTGAATCCACAACAATTTTTTTAATCTGTCTTCTCTTCAGTATGTCCACCAACGTTTGCGAATTTGGCCGTAGAACAAATCAGAAGTTATTCGTTCTCTGATTGGCTAGCATCAGGACAAGGGAACACTATTTATAAATATATGAATATATATATATATATAAATGACTGCCCATAGTCATGAGTCCAGAACGACACCGTTAGCGTTTACTTTTCGATTTTCGAGACCAAACGCGCATCAAACTGTTCGGTTTCAGAATCCTGTTTTGTACCAAGGTACGTGATGTGAGCGTAATTTTGTTCATACTGAAATGATAAATTATTTCTGCTGGTGGATTATTCAACACGAACCAAAGTTTTCTCTGATATAATTTGCTTCAAATTATGAACATATTGTTATTCTGAAAATGTTATTCTCACAACTGAACCATAGCTGAGCAGAAAAGCACATCAGGAGCTCACGCAGATTGCCTTAGTGAACAATTAGGCGGTAAGCAGGAACCAAATTTGAGGGTTGTCTGAACTAAGGAGGTTTATGAGAGCAATCAACGACTTACAATATCTTAGACGGTATGGTTGAGATCATCACTGGCATAGTTTGCACAGAAATACATCTTGTAGTGCTAACTCTATTTAATTTACATCATTTTTTCTAAAAATAATGGGATGTATTTTAATATTGAATACACATATTATTCCGGTAATCAATGAACACCCCATGGAACAACGTGATCTACATGAGAAATGAATTGCTAGACAGATGTAGCAACTGTATTCGACATATTACATATATATATATATATATGTATATATATATATATATCCCACGCAATTTACTGAACCTCCTTGTTTAGGTTGTTGTTCCCATGTGGGTTGTACAATATAATATTTTCCTTATTTCCAAAGGTTTGAATACCTTTCGTTGGATCCTTGCGGAGACCAAAATACCATCTCGTTAATATTTATTTCACATTGAACAATTTCTTTCACAAATTGTACTTTAGTTTACATTGAACTATAAGAAAAACTTAGATAGAAAATTATGCCTCAAATAGCTTTTCAGTAACGATAAGAATATACAAACCATAAAATAAGTTAGCATTAATGAACAGTCCTAAGCAGTTTACGACGAATGTCTGCCTAAAAGCTGAATGCGAAATCGAGGAATGCTGTAAGAGTTAGGTGACCGTCCAATGTGATGTTGTTGATATTTAGGAAACTTGCGTCGAACAACCTTGAGATAAATCGGTCCTTGTCAAGCAGGTAACCCAGTGAAAGCATTAAACAATTTGGTTAGTTCGGATACTTGTGAACACAGAGACATGAGAAAAAAGTAATTGATCTTCACATAGTGCTCAAAACCAAATGGTAAATGTTCCATAGATATTTGATTTTTTCAAATATGTCAGTGATAAAACTTTTCCAGTTTCGAGAAAACTCTGCTTTATGTTGAACGAACCAATCTAAATCAATGTTCATGGTCTCTGTCGATTAATTGATTTTTTGAATTATCTTTGTTAAAGTTAAAATAAAATTGGCATTGTGGTGTGTCTTTAACTTCAAATCACCAGATCACAAAAGAATTCTATTACAATACAGATAGGAACCAAACGCTTTACCAAAGCCTAATTTGGATAATGAAACCCCAATCAGTAGATACCTCATGAGCATGTAGAGCAAGCTTCGTCATGACGGGTATATGAATGGCCGCACAACAACCTGTTAAAGCCAGGCAATGTTGTTTCAGGTTGTTGATATCAGTACTATTCAACCCATCCAAAGTTGGTAATTCATCGTAGTACACATCCACCCGTGAACTGTTGAAGACGGAAATCTGAAGAACTCCATGCTATAATGAACCACAGAGTTCCATGGACAATTTTAAGCTTTCGCTTCCAAGTAATTGGTTACTTCACTTACAGCTGCATTCGTTGCGAACCGAACTGACCAAACTTTGGTTATTAAATAAAGGACTAACTCGCAGATGAATGTAAAGCAATTGCAGAAGACAAAAATTAAGTGTTTAGAAAAATGGAGTAAGTAAAGCAGGATCACCGTTTATAACACTTTTTTGGTGTTCTGATTCGTCTTTAGTCGGATAAAAATCCTCGTATTAAACACATTGCCCGGAAACATAATGAAACAGATTTTCGGGCATTCGAAACGCTAATTTTAAAAAAAACAATAACTTTATCACTTAGATAGCACCAACAGGCAATCATCAAGCGATGTGTTCTGGTAATGCACAGCCTCAAAGTTGGAGTATTCGAAAAGCTGACAACTGAATCTTCTTTTTCTTATTTATATACCGAAGCCTTATATTGATCGCAGCTTCATTTTTAAAATAAGTTTTCCAATAACTGTTACATGTATATCATTAATAATCTCACTGATTATACGTATTCCAGCTTATCCAATTTCAATTGCTTTTCCTAAATATAGTAAAATAAATACGCAAATTGTTCACTGTGTCCATTGAACCGAGCATAACTGAAATATAGTGGCGCTCTGGTTGGTTTGTATGGCAGCTATAGTGCAGTGACTCCGGTCGAACTGCAGCGAGTGCATATTCAAATGCTGAACACTCATCTCTCCAGAAAAACTAAATTTTAGACAAAGTTGACTCCCGTTTGAGCTGGTGCAGTATTTTCATTATTTAGGTCACGAATTTTGTATCCATTAAAATTTCTTTTCAGTTTTACATTTGGGGTGCTAACTCACTTTAGGCCAGATTGCGATAAATGGAGTAACCATAGAGAACACCTGCTGTATGATTTGAGCAGAACACATTAGGTGGAGGATAGATGAAAAACCTCTGCACAAATTTGTTCATTGCATCTGGGCTCCCAAACACTCCCGTCCCCGCACGTATTCATTATTGGTACCCCCATAGATAGGCCACTTTTGATATTGTCCATTGTGCTCCAATGGTGAACCATTGAAAGTCAAAGAGAGAGAGAGAGCGAACACGGACTAGCAAATTAATGTTTCATGATAATTTCTATCATTTTTATTTTTAGCTCCAATCCAATAATGTGCTCGATCGTAAAAATCGCACTAATGGCTGCGTTACTTGGTAAGTTCCACACACATCCTTTATTCTCAATTTTTTCAGCTAATTGCTCTGATCTAAAAATAAATTATGAATGCTAAAGATAGTAATTTTTCATGGCGGTTTGTACTTTTG
>UZAN01044751.1:11040-34997 GCA_900618425.1 Echinostoma caproni
GTACTTTTGGTCGCTGTAATATGATACTGCAAGTGAAGTGCGGTTGGAGCTTATTCGTCTCATCTGATGTGTATCAACCTTGCAAAACCCCGGAATGCGTTTTCCCCCTTTTTCAATCTAAAGCATGAACCTTTCGGTCAAGTGGTGGTCAAAGTGCTCAGCTCAAACCGAAGTCCCTCCTCCCATCTACATCCAGGGATTGCATAAATGCTACGCGTTACGGTCAACGGTGCACTGGTGACGTATACTGCGCAGTGATTCAAGATGTGATCACTATCTTGGGATGTTAATACATCAGGATAAAATTATTTTTAAAAGTTTGCAAATAAATGATTCTACTCCTTATAGAGTTATACAGATACCCATGATTTTTGCGAGTCCCCTCTTGATTATGTGATGGATAGCACTGTAGAGTGTGCTCGTCAGATTAGTTGATTGATTTATTGATCAGTTGATTGAAATCTTCCGTCCTAAGAGACTGATGGCTTTGAAACTATTGACTCATTCGTGTCCGAATGATTTTACGCTCTGGTTGTTTATCACTCACACGATAAACTACAGGTATCAGTCTCAGTTGAATTAAAGAGACTTCGTGGAATTCTTCTCCTGTGCGAATTAACTGTCCTTTCGCCGATTCAATCTCTCTCTCTCGCTCTTGCTGATTCACTCAGCAGTAACGGAATGATCGATTTCAACAATGCCTTAGTACCATTCTGCTAAAACCTGTAGTTCTCCGGTCAACCGGTAAATAAAAGCAAACGTGAATATTACAAAGCGATTGCTGGTGATAGAGTAGGTATTTATGCATACTCGCAAACATTGTGCGGGCCTCTCTTGCAAGCGATAAACCAAACTAGCACCTGCAGATGAGCATCGGCACCTGAGGTGTTCATCCACATTTTCGGGATCAGACAATTTTGATCACAATGATGCACCCCTCCCCCCCCGATGAACTTGGACCGAAGTGATTGCTTACGTTTAACACGTGGTGATCTGTATCAGAACCACCAGACATGTTAATTTTCGTTCCAATCATTTCATTCCTCTGATCTACATATATCCGCTTCCGTATGAAACACCGACTCCTTTATTCTATCTGTTCCACGCTCATATCTCAGCAGTGCTCAGCGTATTCCAGTTGGGCGCGGCATCTCCTCTCGAATACATTGTGGATGTAGATAATGGGAAACTTGGCAATCCACTGTTTGCAGCCGCGTACTATCGCAAGATCCGTTCCCCTTTGTTTCCTCGTGTGGGAAAACGAATGACCGATCCGGATGAGTATGTGAGCAGCTCCCAGTTAATCCAAGGCCTCCCGGTACGGATGGCTCTACAGTAAGGCAACGGGCTCTGTTCATCGCACAACGCCATTCCCACTTTTACATCATTGACACTCTTAATTACAGATTGTGTATCGGGTACCAATGAACTCATAAATCTTATTTATACAGTTCGTTTCTTTTGGTTTGATCCGTTTTCTTGGTCTTGTTGACAGTAGGGAACAGAGATGGAAAGTAAAAGAGATTTTTGTTGTTGTTTCAATTGTACTAACTGAATGATAATCACAGAGAACTCGTTCAATAAATAATCTTACAATTCTAGCTTTGACATGTAGTGTGATCACACAGTTCATACGCATTGCCGATCTATTTAGGGATTTTCATTACGTTTGGCTGTCAACTGAATTCTCGATTGAAAACATAAAAACTAGTCGATGCAAAAAATCGAAAATTTGAACTGATGTACTGCATTGGACCCTATGTTCCGAGGTTCAAGCCCCGCCACCGCCGCCCAGCTTTGGTGGTAGGCAGCTCTGCTGTCGTCCGGTTCAATACCATGCCTTACCTATCGGGGCCTTATGTGGTTCGCCACTCCAAGTCCTGGGGCTTAAGTTGCCGATTTCAATCACTGAACAGCAGGTCCTCGTGACTATGGGCTTCGCCCCGTCTGCTATTCATCACACCTAGGTGTTTAATAAAAAAGTTTTTTTTTAATTGATGGCCATCACATATGTGAACATGTTCATGTTAAGCCCAAATTTTTGCTGAGTACGTGAAACCACTGGTCTTTTCTGTCATGAACTTGGCCGGTACTTGTGCGCGGAGAACACAAGTTTCAATAAAATACGGGGAGAAAACATTCCATAACCTAGGGTAAGGATTGTTAGAATATTTAATTACCAGGGATAAAAATAAGTCTCGATTGGGACCTTTTTCACCGTAGATGGAGTAAATAATGCTTGTTATTGACAGTTTTCTACGTTGCAGCTTAAAATAAAACTTTTATAGGAACGAATACACATATCCAAAGTTCTACAGAAATTGTAACTGCTTTCGTAAAAAACAGTTTTTAGGTGTATGGATATGATTATGCGTTTTGAATTCTGTCAAAATGGAGGACAAGTGGAACAGTTCAAAGTTATTGCCCTCTGTCAAGAATCAAAAATGATTATGTCACAGTTGAATTCTATGAATGAATATGTCTGTTCTTGGAAAAACAAATGAGAAGACAAATCTATACACTTGGAGTTGTGAGTTAACTCAATGCTGTGAAACAAAAATCACAAAAAATGGGGTCCGGACGACAAAACACGGGCAAGATAGTGCTCTATGGAGGAGTTGTATGCTGTTACACATGCATTGAAGGTGTGGGACAGGCTGACATGCATTTGGATAATGCGTCGGACAGTATCTTTGGAGCAAGGTAATCACCAGGTTCGGTACGCTGGAAGATGGATGATGGGAGAGATGGGTGAACCACAACAGCCGGATGGATGTCCGGGTTATGCGAACATTTCACCGCATCATTCCCTTATAAAACAATAAAAGTCACTGTAGATGCAAAAACCGATTGGGATGAGAGGCTGGCTTGCAAGATCGTTTTCAACAGGGAACGGATACAAGCTTTAAGCGAAAGGCACAAATCGAAAACCTTTTAAATTTTGAAAAACCGTCAACGATATACTCACACCAGATCTCGGGAATGGTTGAGAATTACATCCAATTATGTGACAGATGTTGCTCGACTAAGATGTGTATCTCTAATGAATCGTAGCTGGCACGTCTAAAGAGAATCAGAGTATGGCATTCGAAAGGGCTCGTCAAAAGCACTACAGCCTTTTATCGAAATTCCTTTCTGCCAACCGAGTATTTTAACACTGTGAACTTTGCAATGTCATCATGCGTTTGAGAAAACCTCTCCGAAAAACTCTAAACCAGGAACTGTTTCAAAGATAAACGGAATTGTTTACTATGTATACAGTTTTCCTTTAAAAATCCATCACCTAGTCTTACTGATGACAAGCCGACCGCGAAAACAAATGCAGCCAAGTAGTTATCCAATAGTCACTGATTATTATTATTATCATTATTATTATTGTTCCTCAGAACTGGGTCACATGACCGTCGTGACACAACTGCAAGCCCCGGAAGCACAGATCTGAAAAGGTGGTGTGCAACACAGACACAGACACACAGACACGAAGTGAACGATTCCTCACATTTTATTGTTCTTCCCCCCAACCCCTAGGATTTTTCCCTCATGGAAACTGTAAAGGCATGATTTTGAGTTATTAAAAACAATTGTTCGTCTGAAATTGTGTTATAAATGCGAGTATGAACGTATTTTGAAATTGGGAGTATAATTTCCTTGACTTCCTCCTTCCATTTGAACGTCATTTACGCACGACTGGCTATATTATTTTCTTGTTTTAATCCTCCAAACTTTTCGCTGTAGGTCTTCTGAACACATTGGACCATAGTGTACAGGGTATATCATTGGTGAATACGATGACATAATAGAAAACACATTACTTTTTACTATCTAACACAATCCTTAGTACACGATTCCAAGATACGCCTTTACTAGACGCTTTTATGGCACTTAAAAGGCACATTAACTGGAAAAAAAGCTCTTTTTTGCAGTGCTTCCTATTCGTAGAAATAGGACAAAATATGCATCGCCACACCTGAATATGGAGAGTGTGTGATAGGCTCTTTATTTCTAGTTTCATTTAAAAGCCATTTATAGTTGTTAGAATCCTCCAGGGTCCATTACGTGGCACACCTAAGAGCCAGCAAGAACTACTTTCACCGGCTCAGAGTAAATGATGTGAACAGATGCTGAATGCCTCCGCGTTGGGTAGAATGCACAAGCTCATCATCCCAGATGGTTCCGACTTTGTGCAGGTCTGAAGCTGTTTGCCGATGGTGTATAAAACCATCGCAGGTGTGGCTGGCTTACCTACTATCGTGTTTAGCCACTCAGAATGAATTCACTTCTGCACGAACAGATGCTTAGTCGCTTGGTCAACATACTACATTACACCGAAACAAAGTGATGATGAGGCAAATGCAAGGGTGGACTACAGAATCATGCTTTCTAATACTCAACCGTAGATGCACGGATCCACTGGAGGCTAACAAAATTTATAATTTGTTTATATAGTTCTGTTTGTCCTTATTGTCGATGTGCTTTCAACAGCCTCCTATGTACGACCTCCACCTAGGTGATACTTTTAAGTGGTAAAATTATGCACGCAATCTTTTCTTCAATTTTGAGCATTTTTACATCCAATGTCTGTCTGAGTCAGATAGTTCAATAATAGGTCCCAAGAATTGACAAAATCTCGCATATTTTGTCATTTATCAAACATCGTGTCCACGGTGCTTTCTGACCTAAATACTGTTCGGAATCGCCCTTTTACTTTACGTGCTACAAACTTATTCAACGGTTTATATATCTTCCGACATATGTAGTTTTGGTTGGAATAAAAAAAACTGTTAGTAGTGTCAAGGATCATTTAAACCATACCTTGTTTGGCACACAGGAGGGGTTGAGAAGCGATCATTCTGATACAGTGACGAGAGACCATCAGAAATATTGCTTCTCAAAGGAATCCGCAAAATTGTTATAGGAAAATGTGTACCATGATCATTAAACAGCCAATTTTGAATGAATTATTGAAATGGTACGTTATTTTCCCATTTGAGTACGGACAGCCTTATCAAATTAGAAATAAGATAGTGTGATAAAGGGTTTAAATATTTGAATTGTTGCAGAACAATGTGTGGATGGATTTTATTTCCGCCTGGGTTAAATTGCCATACGAAGCCGATGGGTTGGCTCTTACCATTTCAGTAATGATGGTGAAAGTGATGTTTTTCTTCAGGGACACCGAATGTTTGACGGCAGACTAACAAACTGTATTTTAATCCCTTATAGTGAATTGTAAATCTGTTCAGCGGGGTATATTAGGATTCCAGGCTCTTTCTAAGGTAGTGGTTAGGAATAACTCATACCACTTCGAAGCCAATATTTCACATTGATATTTCCTAATAGCATTTGGTGCTGAAAATTAATTTCTCAGCCACACTTTGTCGATCTATCCCTTTTGTTTTATCGCTCCGTCATGGCCTCAATAACTGTCAACTGAAAGACAAGTACGAAGAAAAAACCGTGATCACCCTAAATCAACACAGCATGGAGCATACTATGGAAATCCTCACTATTAGTGGCTGTTTTAAAAGCATGTACTCAGCAAGTTGATGAGTGTCAAACTGAAACTGAATGGGACCTGTTCATTGCAAATTGCGAAGGCTTTATTCGATCATCCTTCAAAGATGAAGGATACCAACCAAGTATCAGAACGGCACTTGAAATCAGCCATTATATATTGCACATTCGTGGGAAGCTGCCCGTCACCCGGTTCAACGAACCGCTTCCAGCCTATGTCAGTTTCGACCGTGGGTGTTTGGTCGCCTACATTGGTTAAATTGAGCGGTAACTTCGACAGTGTGGCTGAAAATATCCAATTAAAGGTGAACAGCCTCACAAATAGAGTGCAGACAGGCAAACAAGGTTAAACTTCACCAAGAATTTGGCCGCCTGCTTTCTCCATCGCATGTCATTTGACTGGGAGAAGGTTTATGGGTCAACTGCGTTTGGAATCATGGGGTCAGGATCCCATTCCCGCTCGTCATGAAACGCTCCCAAATCGACCTATGTGATCGGAATGCATGTTTTATTTCAATATTCTGATCATGATGAGAATATAGGAGAATCAGTGACTGTCTAGTGAACTTTTGCGTAAACTTATGTACACCTAAAAATATACGACAAAACTATTTTCCAGTTAAATCGAGAAACCAGCCCATACTGTCTTCAACTAACAGTATCAACCGTCACACACTCACGTGATATGTGGCTCAACAAAGAAAATAAACAATTTTCTAGCCATCAATGAATTAAAACGTGTGAGCGTCATTAGCTCATTCCAAAGTCATTATTTGGCAATCAATGAAAAGAGATCATGTGATGCTTTCAATGTCACAGATTTTAAGTTGTCAGATCTATCCGTCTTTCGTTTATTAGTTTGCAACAAATACGTTTTCAATAAGTTGAGGTGAAATCTCACTTTTTGTACCGCATACCTCACCCCCAATCACACAATATGACTTTCTTTTTTCATCACAACCAGTTTACGAAAATTGTCTAACCACTTATCATCATTTTTATTATTACTACTATATTACTATTTTCCCAGATTTACTCAGGCGAAAAGGAATTTTGATAACGTTTTTCATGGACAATTTGTCCACGATGGACGAATGGACTAGAATGATTAAAAATGTTAATTTTTCTGTAACGCTAGGTAAACAGATCACCATGAAACAAAAAGAGAACGTTCATATTAGTAGCTGTACAATCCCATTGAAGTAAATAAATTTTCTTTGAATTAGATTATTCAGCCGTTGAAAGTAATTGTGGGCACTCGTGCAATCAAATTGGATCTGCTCAGTGACCCCGATCGACTAGGCTTTCAAATCACCAAATCTAATTTCAGCTAGTTTCAAAAGCCTCCACAAACTGTCACATTCGGTGGACAAATCGGCTCCAGTAACGATGTAAGGTCAAAAAGTCATGTTCACTCAAGGTTTCGGCACAGTCGCCGGGGGCAAGGAGGGTCACTGATTAGTCCCAGAGCTGCACGAAAGATCGCACACAAATTTTGTCACCCGTATACTGGGAGAGATTGGATGAGTTGTCATATACTATGATCATCAAGTTGATAATCGAGACTATATGCCAAAGATCATTAGTAAAATCCCCATCATCACTAGAACATCACCATCGTTGTCAGCATCTCAGCATTATCATTATATCTGAAAACGTGTCTGTTGAACTTGCAGGTGTTGATCAAACTCGAGCAACATCACTCTCATTTTGGAAATACATTTCAGTCTCAAATATCATACTTGTATGTTGAGGGCTATGGTAAAGTGTATTTATTTCTGATTTTATCTCCCACATCTGTGTTCTTAGTTCTCTCCGACCACCGTTTGAATTTGCGTGACCTTGAGTGTTGCGATAAAATTTGTAGTGGTTCGAAAGTTACAACTCACATTTAGAAAATTTGTTGAGCAAAGCAGCATGGGAGTTCATTCTTTTTAATAAATGATTCCTATTTCATGAGATTGTTTATTAAGTTGAGGACACGTATTCTAAATTGTTTATCTCTTTTCATTCAGTGCACAGTAAATAGATAAATTATTGAAAATATTCTAGCCTAAATAAATTGATAAATTATTTGGCTATAAACTACCTACGCACTATCAACAATACCGAAAGAACTAAAAACATTATCTAAGATACATTAGAGTTCATCTTCAAAAGTTGAGGTGTGCGGCTCGTTGAATAACCGTTCTGTTGAGTCACCGTACCCAAACTGGATGAAACATTCAAAAGGTTTTGAAATATAATTGAAGCCGAGAGGCACCTTAATCAAGAGGCGCATAAATCCGATGACTCGTATGGTGTCTTTTGAAAGTGCTTGGATGTGCACATAAGTCCGAGTTTCAACAAAATTTCTCCATCAAGACATAAACCGCGAGGGACAAAACCGACCATATCAAGGCAAGACGTCGATTGTTTTTGATCACAGCAGAGAACAGTTGCACAAAACGAATCTAGAGGATAGTCCAGGCTGAAAAACCGTTTTCTCCTCACTCTTTCGTTTGGAAAATGATGGCTCAATTTAAAGTATAGCTGAGGCCACGTGATATAAAGCCGTTATGGAACGCCTAACAAAGCACAGCATGTATTGATTTTACCAATAATTTCAAATCGCATCATCCGTCCATTTGAAGATGGATTTATCTCACTGGTGGCCAACAGGTATTTCAGCATGTGCCCTGTCCGCACAGTGGGAAGGCTGGTCGTCCTAGTTGAGTCCTATTCGAGTCCACTATAGTGTTGTTATAACAACAAATATGATATGAAATCTGCTTATGTTGCGAAGTTGGTGGTCGTAAACTTACTCTATTATCTAACTATGTACCAATTTGTCGATTGAAACATAAAAAAGAACTTCCCGGGTGAAACTAACGTCAAAGTGCGTGAGCGAATAAAAAGATGGATTCAGATGACCCAGGAAAAGACACGCAAAAGAGAGTGAAAAAAAGAAAACCAACAAGATCTGTTTGATGGCTAATGAGTAAAACCTGTACAGCTTTTATTTCAAATGCACATTTCAACGTGCCCTTTATATTACTTTTTATATTACTCAACGATTAGAATGATGCACAACGGACTAACTTCGGTAGGGTAAGTAGGCATGCTCGAGCTTGGAGAAATGTAAGTAACGCTTAGTAGACTGTGAGGCAGTCCTTTCAGGGAGCCGTCCCATACAGCCCCTTTTGAGTCCTGTCTGAGTCCTATCCCAGTCCCATTCGATTCCCATTGGAGTGCCGTTTCTGGTGCAAACGGACTCCTACGCGACTTCCATGGGACTCAGATAGGGCTCGAATAGGACTGGTATGGGACTCAAATAGGACGGCTGTGCGAACTGGGGGGGGGGGATTGAAGGCTGATCTACTGAGCTATATTCCTAGTGAACTTCGTTTTACCTGCCAAAAGAAGTAAATATTCATCACGCCTGACGCATTAGGACGGAAGTAAATACTGAGTACCTTGGTGTTGGTCTGGTGTACACACTAAGCTGGATATCGCAAAATGGTTTCACTAATAAGGGAGGTTTTCGGTAACTGCTACTCTTTAAATGCATTCGCGGAAGTCATATTTTTTACAGATGAAGGTTGGTATATCTTCTCGCTTAGGGTTGGTAGTCAAAAACGGTTAGACCTAATCAGATATTATCTTTTTATATTTATACAATCTCTGACGGGGTCAAGTTGAGTGTCAACTCCATTCAAATACCGCGCAGCAGCTGAGATTTTAATTAAATCAAAACATGTTTACTGTATCAAAAACAGGTATAAGTTAGCTACCTCAACATTGGTCGGCAGTGGTAAGGGTATGTAGTGTATTTGAGGGAACTAGCAAATTCTGTTTGACAGTGGTGGTGGACTCCATGCTAAAGCGACTGACTCCAGTGCTCAAAAATGAAGAAGGGCAAAAGTGTGTCGAACTCGCAAAATCGTACATTTTAATGGCATGTGGCCAACAGAAGCAGAGACATAAGTGGGTATTATGCCAAATATGTTGCCTCTGATGTGAGGCAATGTCATTTACAATTCCGTGAATGAAGCTGGAAAAACGAAGCATTGGGAGGAAAGAAGGTGAAGAAAATCGGGATACTGCACTAGTTTAGTCAATAAAAGTAGCCGACGATTTGTCATTCGATCTCCTCAATCAAACCAGACTTATCCAAATAGATTCTTTACAGCGAACTTCACTCTCTACAAACTGTTATTTGAAAAGAGAAACCAGTATAGCTTGTTTCAGTTTCTTGAACACTGTTATTTAAAAAATAACAAAACCAGTGGAAATCACTATTCATCTTATCGCCAAATCAAAACGGTCATTTCTGGCGCTTTTATTTTATATAACAGTAGTGATGACCACCTGTAGAGCTAATTCTGCCGATATATTTCAGTTAAATCAACAGAAGCTAATTAGACAGTCTATCGCGTGAATATACACATAACTGCCTGAATTGGGACGGTGTCAACACTTTGTAAAACAGGTTACCGTCTGGGAAAAATACGTTTGAAATGTGAAAATTGACAGACCAAGACAAATACAAGTGTCTTTTGGTGTCATACACCGTACACATTTTTTCATATTCCGGGTTTCGGGTTTCAATCGCCAACGGAATTGCAGGAATATACTGTGAGCCTGCGTTACCAATTTGCTCATAGCACGAGAAGAATAGACAAAAGCAGTTGATGACGGCAGTGTGGTAGATGTTATTTATCTAAACTTCTCAAAAGCTTTCGATCGGGTGAGCCACGAGGTTTTACTGCGGAAACTCCATAATTACCCTATTCGGGGCCTCATGTTTGATTGGATCGAAGCATTTCTTCTACATCAGACCGTATCGATTCATGTTTCTGATTCGTTTTTTAGTCCTTCGGACGTTACCCGGGGGTCCCACAAGGATCAGTTCTCTACCAGCGACTTTTCCTAACATTCATAAATGACGAAGGCTCTGGAGTCAAAATTATTACGGTTTGCAGATGATGCCAAAATTTTGAATACAGAGACGCGACCAGTGGGCTCACTGGTACTCCAGGAAACGCTGAAAGCAGATCATATCTGGTTTCTTTCGAACGATATTGAATTCAGTGTGTCAAAGTGTAAGGTTCTAACTTTACGACGCAAGCCCGTATCATATGACATTTAGAACAAGGAATTGTATGTCTCCTAACCCCAACACGAATTTACGGGGCGAGAAAAGCATGAGCTTGTAAGCTATGCTCATAATAAAGCTTTGAAACTTTGAAACATTCGAGAAACTGAAAACACTGTTTTCCCTTCACAAATTTGAACAGAGAAGTCAGAAACATGGGTTGCCCTGGTGATTGACTCCCTACCCTCTCATCCCCTTTTTGGTGTTGTTGTCTTGTGTTGTCCGTTGTGATTAGCTATCTTGTCTTCGTCTCACATTTATTATCTCACTGACCATAAAAAATCACCCCGACTGCAGTATGCACGTGTACATACATTGTGCAAACCCATTTCTGACTTCTCTGTTCACATGTGAAACATTCGATGTAGAAAAATAACGAGAAAAGAATATGAAACAGCCGTTCAACAAGCATTCTGACATTCAAGTTAGCTAAGACATCTGGGTCTGCAACAAGAACCGACTACGTAGCAGGAGATCTGCTCTTGGACGTATATCAGACAGCCTCGGTCGCAAATTGATGTCAAGGGGTTGGCAGATGCGTCCTGAAAACTGCTTTGTTTTGGGACAACCTAACAGAAGCTTACCTCAGTTAGTGGTGGAAATAGACAAATGACCAAGACGTTAGACGGCGAACCAATCAGCCAATAGTGTTTATGTGCATTTTAAAGCCCTCCGTGTTTCCCATAAAGAACCACGCGATTCGCACGATAGATTAATTCTCAGACGCTCCCATCTATGTTGTATTTTACTACCGACAGAATCAAAGTCAAAGTCAAAGTTAAAGTTTTATTATGAGTATTACTTGCAAGCACATGTTTTTCTTGTCCCATAGGGTGTTAACACGCATGGAACTGCACCAGTGATGAACAAAATTCCATATGTTGCATTTGATTGTGTTTTGTGTTCTCATGTATGTTGGAATGCTGCGTATTCGACAAACATAATTGAAAGGTGATTATTTTGGAAGACATCATCATCCAAGCTAATCTTTGCGGTTGTGACACAAATGTAGAGAATAATGAAACCGATGTTTAGTAGACAACAAAGCCCGTTGAAAGCGAATAGGTTTTTCATCTTGGTTTAATAACATCATTCTTATATGTAAGAATAAAAGTTGACGCAAATACCCTTAAACTTTGCTTTCTATATCGGGTAGAAAACCATATTTTCAAAGGGAAGAACTGCAGTCAACCTAAGACAAGTTAGAGAAATATAGAAGGTGGGTGACGATGACGGGACCCAAACATCCAGGCAGTTGTAGTGATGACGCGAACCACTTAACCGGAGCTGCTGAGGGAAATAATTTTTTTCACGTATTTTAATCATTCACAATTTGATATCAATTTAGCACCTTTCTGTAGAATAAAACATTCTAAAGTTTACCAGAGATGCAACTGATGTATTAACTAATTATGATGCGATCGTGCATCTGACCCGAACAAACACTAAAGGATTAGGGCGATCGAAAATATATTTTGAAGATTATAATTCAGAACACACTTATGTCACAGGTAGGTAGTAGCAAGGGTTTGATCTGATGATCGAATGAAATCAGCTTTAAGGAGAGCAACGATAGACGGAACAGATAATTGGAGAACTAACTGTAAACTGTTTTTTATATCAAGTCAAGTCGACTCAAGAAACGGCTTTAATTCTCCCTATAGAGGATGAACATTCATCTACTACAATATCGCTCTTCTCTGGAAATTACACGGGAACAAAACGTATGATGACACGTTACATATACAAAAAGCCAATTTAGCAAAGATTTTCTCTAAGAGTTCCAATGACAAGATCAGCGTTGGTAAGAAACCGTGCCAGGTACGGTATTAAAGGAGACTTGTATGTAGTGGTGCGTGCTGCTATATGTTTATCCACGAAACGAGTGCTAGATGTGGAGATACATTAACTAAGGTGGGGGTACAGTGGGTGAGATAGGTCAAGTAGTATTCTAGTAGAAAGTTTCTGACATGCCCTAAGGTGCTGTGAAATAATAAACTGCACATACTCAAGGGATATGCCGCTGTATCGATATACGTGTTTGATGGATGTGCGTATGAGTTTGAAGTCTTTGATTAAAATACCCGGAAAAATAACAGGGGATGCATAAAGCCAGTGGGGAAGGATACAGGATAAAACAAAACGCTTTATTAAGTGAGTTGGGGTAGATAGCATCTTCAAACGAATAATGTAAAAGGTGAGTTTTCTGACTTTATGAAATGTCTGAAATAACTGAGTCTCATCCGTGGCATCCTTCATCCTTCGGTTACATGGAAAAATTTCCCTTCGGATCTCATGGGTGGAACAGAAACGCCCTACCCGCTTCACAACTGTTTCACTGTTATAAAGATAATCACAATTCATCGTCTGAAACTGCTCGAAAGTGCCACCTGGTAAGACACCACTGGGTTTCAATTTAATTCCAATCAACTAAGCTCCGTGATACTACGGCTTCTCCATAACTCAGCACCGGGAGGCCAGTGCCAGTCTGACTGACAAGTTGGTAGAGAAGAATTGGGTGTAGAAGTGAAGTAAATCACTCGAATTGATCGTTTACTGGTCTGGCATCTGTTCTCTCTGTGGTGTCCGATTAACGTTCTCAGTAATTCATATCATGAGTACCGATGATGACAGGCAATTACGCTTAGTCGGTATGTTGAACCTAACTGAACGTTTGGCCATCTCATTGATGAAGAAAACTCTCAGAAAGTGTTGACAGGTTTCATTTCGTTATGACGTTGGTATTCGCTAAGTGGATTCAACGGGTTATCCGTCATTAAAATTCCTTGGAATTACTGTAGAGGTGTGGTAACCTGAATAGGAATCATAAACGGTGGACACTCACCTGGCCCTATAAGATGAAACCTGGGGCCGAGGAGTTGATAATCTAACGCTCTAACGGCTTAGGCTTTCCGCACCAAGTTGTCCAACGGGGAGTCAACCACTGTCTGTTAGGGTCCGGTAATCCAAAAAATAGTAATGCACAAGCATTCGATCAGGGAGTGCTGGGAGTTGTTATCCCGGATTATCCCAAATGACTGGGGCTTCAGATTGCCAACACTCTCGCATCCTAGTTCCAGTTTTAGTGAAACAGCACTGAGCACAGAACAAATATAATGACCACATTAAACTAGCAAAGGTGGATTGTGCCACACTGTGCACAAGGAAAATTAAAACTGTCGGATCAGCCGACTAGTGGTCGATTGGGTAGTATGCTTCTGTTCTACCTGTGACATCCCAGGTTTGAGCCCCGTTCGGATAGATGAATTCGCACGGTTGACGAGACCCAACCAGGTCAAAACATCAATTCAGTGCTTCATAGCCTTTCAGTTCATGCCTCATTTGCTCTACACATAACGAACTTCATCATATAATCAGATGTGATCCAGATGATGCGGGATAGTTTTGAAGATCTGTTAAGTTTGCATAGATAGTATGCTTTACACACGTTCAATTTATTCGTTGACTGAAACAGAGCTTTTATACATGGTAGCTTTATTGCCCAATCAAGGTCATGATCCAGGGTAGTAAAGCTGATAGATACAGAATGGCACATGCAATTTAAAGCATTGGTTTGCAAACTCTGCAAACCGATGTCTTTCTTCTCGTTTCCGGACACCCAACTAGTGAAGCCACCGCTTCAAAATACCTCGACAAACCCTGTTCTAGCATTCTGTCACGGTCCAATTCCATCACAAATATTCATGTTGAAATGCGTTAACTGTGTTCTTGAGCATTCAGACTCAGAAAGCTTGCGGTTTCGTATAATTTGGTACATTTCATGGTGAACAGCTCCGCGTTCATCTGGCTCGATACCACAACTATGTTCGTGAGGCTCTATGTTTCTCCACCCCCGGTCTCAAGGATTAATTCTACAGTTTCTGTAAGTAAAGAGCAATTCCTCACAAAGTTTGCCCTTAATTCTGTTCACTAGTAAAGTGTAAAAAAGAACACGTTTATATTGTATGCATTTTGCCGCTGCACCACACTCGTTTTCATAGCCTAATACCTAAGAGATTCACCCCGATTTCTGGATCATTTAAATTTTTATTCAGTGCGGCAGTGTACCTTGTGTTCACTTTGTTGAATTTATTGTGGACAAACATTTGGAAGCATTGGGAAATAAGAAAAGGGAATTTCATCCTTGGACAATATATCGGGCAGAGGATTCAATGGTTCGTCAGTTGTTGGTTGTTTTCCAATCTGCATACACAGAAAAGAGCATTGAAGAGTAGTCTCTTCAATTTCATTGAAGTTATTATTCCGATTACTCATGGTGTTCTGAGATACTGCTCACTTGTGAGTAGTACACAAAACGATGCGATCGGTGGTTTCTTTCAACGACCAAAAATGAACAAGATCTGTTGAAGCAAACTGTTGCTGTTTGGTACGGTGAACCGAGGAATGCGTATCTGATAAAGAACCGTTACACTACATACCCTGTGTGTTTGCTGGAATTCTGCAAACCTGTTTCAAATGAGATATTTTGTTATATGAATGACAACTTGACCATATGCTGACTGTTGTCGGCTGTAAAAGAGTAATCTAGACCAGCACCGCCTTTTGGAATTATAAAAATGGTAAATGACTATTGTCGGTCCAAGTTATCAATTTTCGAAAAGTCCCCCATTGCTTCACTTCTGCGTGCAATTTGAAATGTAACCCGTAAAATAACTTCCATCCCACCGTGCACATGCAGCGGGTGTGGCAGTCCCAAGATGTTAAAACAGATGGAGTTGGCGTGCTTCCTGAAAACTGCTTTGTTCTGGTAAAAACAATCGAAGTAGAGATAAGTCAGCCCAAGTGATTGGTTGACAACTGCATTAAATCACGACGGCTAAAAGTGACCCACTCAACTAATCGTGTAGCATATACTACATTCCATGCTTACTGTTGTGTGACATTTCATTATTTGTGGACGTGAATTTGGACGTGAAACTTCTTCAGAAGAAGATCATTCAAGATAAATCCGTGGAGTTATACCAAAACGAAATGCATAAAGAGTAGATTATGGCTGGNTTGTCGATCCACCATAGGTGTTTCCCGGCTAGAAAATAATTGAAATGTATCGATCAAAGGAATGACTGTTTTTTTTTCTCACACGCAACTAGTTCTTGAACATGAAACTCGTTGATGTAAAAGGTATCCACACATATTGGTTACCAACAAAGTAGCGTGCTTGCGCCTGAATGCATGCGATATCATTCGTGTGCGTAGTGTGCATTCCACCTGAAGATAACTCAACTCTCCGAGTCACAATAAAATCGGAATTTGGAGGTTTTGATTATCAAGCACAGGTTTCATCATTATTAGCCTGGTGCACAATGTTAGATAACAATAATCTGATCGAAGTGAGTCTCACATTTTTAAGAGTGTGTTGATTCAGAAGACAATTTGAACACTTTTGCAATATACCTAGACTCAGTACATATTCCCGTGTATGACCAAGGTAAACTGAAATCGAACAAGGGTTGCTTCATATCGGTGCGTTTTGTTTTTCTAATCGCAAAACCCTGATTGAATGTGTTGTTTATTTGTCGACTGAAATTTGGGAGTTTTAAAATGACGAAAATAATGAGACGAAAGAAGCGAGTTGGTATCACTCCATCGTGTACTGGGCACAACGGAACCCAGGTGAAATGCATGCGAAATAATGTGTGAATGTTTCAGCGCCGCTAATTGGTATATAACATCGGGATCAGTCGATCCCAGAAGCAGGTAAATACTCGAGCAAATAAATAGCACATAATCAAAATATTTGACTAATAAAGGAACATGTTATTCATCAAAAGGGTGAATACTCCGTGGTTTACAATTTTGTGTGTATAAATAAGCAATTAACTTGATATAGTGGTAAAGAATAAAAGTGAATTAGCAATGGTTCAATTATTTTTTGCGTTTATTAAGTCATTCTGTCTCATTTTTTTGATTAGCCGCAAACAAAGGGCAGAAGGATTTTTATTTTGAGATCTACAGAACAAATAGAAGATTCAACAATTTGTTGTGGCGCTCTTCACAATAACCAGAAATTCAAGCAACACTGAAGTGTTTTTCATCGATTCCAATGAGAATCGTATTCGGAAACTGGAAGTTTTGAGTCAAGCAATAACGTACAAAATTGTAAGTATTAGGAACCCAATAAATTCATCACATTCATCACATGTTAAACGTATCTATCGTGGACAATCCGTCACAGGTGGTTGAGTCGTTTGATAACAGGAAACGGTAAAATTCAGGCGGAAACGGTTTGTGTGAGCGATCGGTTTTCTTTCTTTCACAGAGGACCAACTTTTTCTTCCATTCCAGTATTAGATTTGTCCACTTATTGTATTCAAACCCCACGTCCATATGAACTGCATCAGCGCCCAGCTTACTTGATTGTGATACCGGAAGCGGAAAGTTGGTTGAGCAAATGACCTTTCCATATTCCCAAGGCCTAGTATCAAATTGGACGCCGCCTCAATTCATCATTCCTTTTTCTGATCATTCCCCCCAGCTGAAGCCAAAGGAAATGCCTGAACAGGGACTTTGGTTTGCTTGACAAATTAGGATAAAGGGTCTCCTTCACCGGAACAGTTTATCGCAATGTGACAAGGTTTTCCAAGTTTCCAATACAAATAAAACATTACTTGAGGATTGAAAGATGCTTCCAGCAGTGTGATCAACTCCAAACCGTGGTCTATTCAACTTTAAGCGAACCATGTACGAACATTTTCATCAAGTGTTTGTAACTAAATTATCCGTACAGTAAAAGTAAGAGGTTCTGAACAGGAAACTATTCAAACCAGCGTGTGATTGTGTTCATCCGTGAACTGCAAGAATGTTTGGAACAGCAAACAAGCAAGCAAGGGTTGATAATGAGTTCAAATTAAACTGGCACACGAGTCATTTGAAACCTATATGCGATGTACGTTTTGGGTGGGTTCTTGTATGTACAAGTGGTTTCAGTTTTCGAGAGATGTACAGGAAAAATTACCCGGGTACAAAATAGAATGGACATATCACATCAACACCAAGCATCATCTAATAAAATTTGGCGAATGCACGAAAGGATCAAAGTGGTTCAGTTTTGTTTTACTCTGTACCGTTTATTCAGCCCTTTTCGGCTGTGTTCATTTAAGGTTTAGGGTGTGGGTAGTTAAGCGCATTAGTAGTGCAGATTGGGCAACATCCATTCCACCGGTTTCGATTCTGCGTCATATCCAGCAGATAGTCTAAATGTCCATATTCATAATTCCGCAAGTCACAACCGGATAGTAGGGGAAGCCGGTGCCTCCGTTACCTTCTTATCCGAGCTCTCCATCTCCCCTCGTTTCATCAACCCGCTCTTCCGCACAATGCACCGTTGACACATCTTGCCAGGGACGCCCACGGAGTTTTTCGAACTTCTCAATTCCTTCTTACTGAAACCGTCATCTTTTCAGAAGTCAAGCATTTTAATCTAGGAAATATTCGAAACGATGCATACTTCGACAGCCAATATTCCATTTTTAAAGCACAAATTACCCTTAATCAAGAACACATGAAGCCTAACAGGGAGACGAATTATGACGATTCAGCGTTGCATAGAAGGCATTATTGAGACCATTTGAAGTATCACAGAATTAGATCTATAACGGTCACCAATTTCATAGATGCTCGGTAGAAAATGGCAACAAGCAAGACTTGATCGTACTTTTCTGAATAATACTAACTAGCACGGGTCAACAAAGTACATTCTATTGATTTTTCATACATTTCGAAGTGTCATGTATCACGGAATTTTTTAGCATAAACTCATGTGCTTAATACACAAATTTCTCCAAAACAATTTTCTTCACGATTCGCGGCACGGCTGTCTCACCAAAGATCCAGAGAACAACAGATGTGGTGGATCCAGCGGCAATGTTAGTCAATTTCGACGGTTTTCTGTTGTTCATGTGGGGTACCGAACATTTGCTATCGTTGTCCCAAACAGCGATTCATAAACGATCGACTGAAGAATGAATTGAATGAGTAGATACTCTCTGAGAAATCCAAATTTCTGTCAGCTGTGATACTTGCGAAAACCTCATAAATCCTTGTCAAACAGCATCTCTGATTTTGGGTCGATGATTTGGCCAGAAATTCAGTTTGATATGGTTCCGTGATTAACTGCAGTTGTTCTTCTTCAGCACACAGTCAAGCCAATCACAAAATGACCTCTGTAGATGTTCCTGCGTATAAACATTCCATACTACACGGTTCATAGACACTTTTCAAAGAGCGAAACGTTGGTAAATTTACTTGTCAGCTGTCACTATTAACCTGCCTAAAACTCAGGCTATTGTTGCTGTATAGACCCGAGAGAAACTCAGAATGAGAACACACTGAACGTGCTATCTAATGTGAATAAGTTGGTCACATGTAGACGGCGCTATGATTACCGTCTGATTTGTCTTGGAAATGATTCTCTTTCGTATAACCAATCTCAGATCCATTCAATAATTGAATACTGCCCCTTGATTAGCAGCGAAACGGGACTGCTGAATCGCCCCGAGAGGTCCCTGAGTAGGCCTTCCCAACAGCATCACATATTGTCGCGTTTCCCTCCAGGTCACTGGCTCAGCCTAGGTCACGCGACCGAAACGTGATCGCCAACTGCGTAACCCGTCTGAAAATGGCGGTCAAATGAGTACATCCAATTTTCCCCAAACTGTACCACATGAGCGAGGTTTCATTTATGATACCGATCTGAATAGATCAAAGCCAGAATGGAAGAAGAATGATAAACAGTTCACAAATGATCCAAACGATCGTTCGGTTTCGAATTTGCTACAGCGGTATACAGACACGTGAACAACCGCAGTGTGGGTAACCGTTTTGAAAGCAGGCAGAACGTGAGATAATGAAAACAAAATTAAGTACCACTTGATTCACTGAACCCAATCTGTAAGGTCACGTAGCACAGTCGAAAAGGTTCGGTTGACTTTCAGTCTCCCCAAGAGATGTTCATAATCTGCACTCATCATTGACCTGACCAAAAGAGATGTTCCGCCAGAAACTAAAGAGAGTTATGCGACCCAGTCTCCTGCTTAGGGCTTTTGTATCCTCATGTCAGATCTAAGTGTGAACGCCCTCTTCTTTTATCCATCGGCACCATGGAAATCTGTTTGGTAACATATTTAGCATATGCCCCGGCCAATATCATCTAAGGAGGTCGACCACTTGCCCGAACAGAATACAGCGATTACCTAAAACTATGTGTTGCTTGGTCAGTTTCCCCACTACACTCGTGCAGCACGACGTAGACAGTGGTGTCCAAGCACCGATAGTCTATCTTTATGCTCTTCCCGTAATGGCCAAGTCTCTGCGCCGTAAAGCAGCATTGCCCGGACTGTTGTGGCATACACTCGACAGCCGGATGACGCGACGTCACCACATGCCTCAAATTGTCAAACACCAAACGAGCCTCACGAGTGCGTGCCGATACTTCATTCGTGATGAGCCCGTCAACTGTGATATAGCTACCTCAGTTGTTGAGGTTACGAGCGACATCAACGCAGCCCTGTAGCAATATTCTACACTTTGAAGGTGCACAACGCATGTCGAACACAGACCATCCAGACAAGCTTGCAACTCACCTTGGATCTCCAATTCGCAGTACAAAGTCAACAACGAGACCGCGAATAATCTTATAATATGGTACCAGTTTTTCGAACATACTTGGAAACATTGTGCCTAGATCTTAGTCCAGTCAAACGTTGGCAAAATGTCATCATCCCAGTAGCCAGGACGGTGCATCGCTTTATAACTGAGTCTATCCCAAGGCATACGCAGCATTGGATCCATAACTTATTCTCCAGTGCGGGTCCGATACACACGATCAATCGGTCGGATGGTTCAGCTGCAACAACGGAAGTGATGCTCACCCAACTAACCCGTGGGGAGAACCCACAACCGCATGCCCCGAGAACTCTGACTGTGTACAATAGGAGTGCCATCATCACACGGTTGGAAAATAAGTGACTACATAAATATCGCAATCATTACGAACCGGTGATCAAACAGTCTGAGGCTGAGGGAATCCATGTTGCACAAATCGAGGAAAATGATAGTAACAGATCGTATAGAGGGTCAGAAGGAATTTAATTGTTTGAGGATGAGGGGCAAGACCAGGTAAAAAGATGGAGCAATTGCACTGTAGAATTCTGCAGCTCCATAGACATTTTTGACGCTTCACGCTACAAAAAACATATCGGTCATCGCAATTTCTCCGTGCCATAGTTTTGCAGCAATAACGACCGGGACCATGATCAGAAGTAAATATAATTTATTTGTATACCGAGTAATGAAAGCATGAACTGAAAACCTGGAAAACAATTTACGGCTAGCCTTCAAAAGCCTCAGTATGGTGGGGGGTGGGTGTCTAAGGTTGCGGCTGGTCACCCTTTCCTTGCACTTCGAGAAATGCTCCCATATGACCAAGCATCTCAAATAGCCTCTGCTGAGGAAGTCCTACTCACTGCCTTCTCGTGGCGAAGGTGTTTTCGCACCAAAGTAAGAGGCCAGAAAGCCGATATCCGGGACCACGGTAGTCCACCTAGGGGAGTTGGCCAAAACCTTGATTCCAAACCAAACAAGAGGTGTACGAACCACGCACACCTTCCCGGTTGTGGTAGTGGTCACCGGCTCGATTGGGCATCGAGCTACTTTGGGTAAATTGGATATTTGAGCTCATCCAAAGGGCGTAAGACCGGATGAACTAGACACCGGCTCCCAATGGATTGCAGTGTTCGCACACCACCCCGCTGCCTTGTGGGTCAGGCTTTGGCTAGCTAAAGGCTCTGGTTGTGGATTCCTCAAGAAAATTCACCAACCTTGGCCTGGGCAACCTGGCAGTATTCCGCTCACATGCAAATCATGGAATGTTTTTCTTGATCATAAAGATTATTGTACCATGATTTATTTGCCACAGTTTGGATCCAGAAGAGTGTGAAAATAGAAGACTAAAAATTAATTTACGGTGGACCCAATCCAGTTTGAACATCATTGCGATGTTTGAAAAAAGTTAAACAGTCTAACTAGCCTCTAGCTTGGATTGGAAGAGTCATAGATTGTTGATGAGACCCAACAAGACTGAAACGGCTGTACAGTGTCTCCAAACTTTTCGGGTCACAAACCGTTGTTCTATTGACAACGAAATTCATCAAGCAATTCAATGAAAACGCCAANNAAACGCCAAAGCCGGTAGGATAGCAATCAGACAAGAGAATTTCAAATGATTCAGTTGATTTCGTGAGGTGAAACAAGGTGTCCCCGTCACTATTGATAAGCGCTTCTCGGTAGTCCTATGTGATCAATCCAGTGTAATTATTTTGTTCCGAAATCCAGTTGAGTGTTAACTCGACATCTATCGCACTCTAATACAAGTTATTTCAACCTCAGTATGTATGAGTATATGTACATCTACATGAGGCAGAGCGAGAGACAGGATGGTGCCTGACATTGTAAACCCAAATAAAATAAAGCCATGAACAGACAATCGATTAGCAAGTAAGATGGATGGTGTGCGTGTGTGTGTGTGTGAGAGAGAGAGAAAGAGCAGTTCAAGTTTGTCTGTAGTACGATTCGAAAGAGGTGGATGACTGAACGGGCGAATGAATGCATGACTGTTTAAGCGAGACAGAGAAAGAGAGAGATTGAATGACATGATATTGCAAATAACGAAAACGTTTGTAACAGTATACAGGGTTAAAGAAGCCGACAGAGAAAGGTCGGATATGTGGGAGCTAAGAATAAACAAAAAGAAGAAATGAGGACGAAGAAGTGAGAAGAAAACAGATACTGTTCTTCTGGGAGGCTGCACATAAGCTAACTGGGTAGTTGGTTGTTTTAATGAACGTTTTTGTTGTGTTCAAACCCACGGCAGGACACGACAAATGTTCGATCACAATGAGTTCGGCGATATAGGCCGCCAAAATAAAAATAACTGACCACCGGGATGTATTAATCGGATAGAAATTCCTGAAGCAGAGTTTGCCGATGCTTTTCGCAAACATCCATCGCATTCTGCAAATCGGCTCGGTCCGTAACCTCCGCATGTTCAATCTTCCAGGACAGTTCTTCCACCTCCAATTCGAGCATAGCTTGTTGGTACTCGAAAAGTTCTTTCCGCTCGAAATTCTCCGAGAAATAAGCAAACGGGTAGGTGTATTTCAGCGTGTAACGGCAATCCCGAAGTCGATCGGCAGCGGTCAACAAATACTGCCAGTCGATCCATGTGCCCTCCTTGTTCATCACCTTCTCGTTGATTCGCTTTAGAACACGAGCTCGGTGAACTTGCTCCAATTGCAGACTGCGTTCGTGGTTGTCCCACTGAAATTCCAGAGGTCAAGATGAACCATAGATGCAATCACATGATGATCATAACCATATATACATATACATATAAATATACATATATATATATATATATATATCGAAACGTCACAATAAATACGATCACTCAGTGCTCGTCTTCTCCTTTTCAAAATATGGAACCTGAGCTGCAGATATTTTCACTTGTGAATGCACCTTTCGGACGCAATGCGCTTAACTGTGTGAGAAAATGGGAAAGCTACTCCAACCGCTGTGGTGCTGTGTGCGAACAATTGTTCTTTCTTCATCAGTGTTTACGCAATAATACTTTTCCAAAAAGCATTAACTACCGTCCCCAGTGTCATCAAGCCTGACGTGAATGATTGCCAACGACGTTCACCGCAGAAAACAGGTCTACGAAAACGAATGAAATCATTTCAAAACCGAAGCATCAGGATTACTCAATTGTGATTGGATGAANCCGGGGGCGCGAATGATTGCCAACTCTTATTGCAAGAGAATGCACCATGAACTGATCAACGACGCTCACCGCAAAAAAAAAAATTCTACGAAAACAAATGCAAATGCACTTCAGAACCGAAGCATCAGGATTACCCAATTGTGAGTGCATAAAACGAGTGAAGAAAGCTATCCAAACAACGTCAAATACTAGCCGATCCAAAGCCAGGGAAAGACTCAATAAGAAATTTCTGTCACTGAATCCGACAAAACATGAAGAAGTTAAATTAATCTACAATCTCTCAACGTATCGACCTGCACCAAGAGATACATCAGTTTTGCTGAAAGGACTGAAATTCGACTGCGAAAACACAAGGTCAACCGATTTCATCGCCTCAGTTGAGACCGGAATTCGAAAGTGTCCACTGACTGAAGAAAAACGACAACAGCTCAGGACGAAAGTCTGTCAGTAACTCACACGTCCGTGAGACATATATCACCTACCACCGGCTGAGATCAAAGCACTAAA
>UZAN01044752.1:0-10414 GCA_900618425.1 Echinostoma caproni
ATACCGCTATCCCTGCACGAGGATAGGGCTGTTTCCATAGTCAAATCTATCACAAAGTTAAATGGGGAACGAGAGAGAGGGCAACACTCTCTGTAGTGAACTCGAGTGAAAAATTGCCGATAGCTCGGACTTGGCTTTAGCTATAAGAATAAATGGAAAGTAAAATTGGAATAAATTTCTGGGGCTCACCCATTAGGAGTTTCTGTGTTCTAGAATTTGACGAAGAGTGAAGATGTGGTAGATGCAACCTCTACCTGGTCTAAAACCAGCCTGGTTCTCAGCGTGCGGCCTTCTCTTACGGCAGACAACCGACGGAGTATAATGCCAGCGAGAAATTTAGAGACGATGTTGATTAAACTAATTCCTCTGTGGTTTTACCAAGAGGATCTATCATCTTCCTTGTGAATTGGTATGATCACCGATTCACACCATTCATTTGGAACCTATTGCCTCTCCCTGAGCTGAGCCCAAGATTTTCGCTAACTCCAAAACCAAGGCTGAACCTTCATCCATCCTCCTGGGGACAGCCCGTCGGGGCCGGAAGCCTTATACTCTTAAAGATAATTTACTCTCCGGTTAACCTCTATTTCAGATGGAGGACTGATGTCAATTGGCAGTATTGGCACAGCTGAAGCAGGTTATAGGGAGCGCTTGTGCTGACGAGGGCCAGCTTAACTGTTCCTGAAAATGTTCTAGACGGCGTTGCTAGATCTAAATCAGTGGGCCGTACCCCCCCCCCCCCCCTCAATTACTTTACGCCGACTTTCCTTAGACCTGTCCTCCTAATACAACGAAAAAGATTGCAACTATTACCGATAGCCGCAGCCTTCTCCATTTTGCTACAGCTTCCTAACCACCACTCATCGCGGTCATTCCTCAGACTCTTGATGAGCTGGCGTTAAATGGATTTGCGCTATTTGTCATATTTTGAATCCGAAGGAATGGCTTTCCGAGTAACCTTTGTCGGGGAGCTCCATCGTTTTTTATTTCCTCGTGCGCCAGAATCTGCCGTTATTTTGATCGATGTTCGGATTGCTTCCTTGTTTTTTGTTCAGTGAGTCCTCCGGCTGATGAATCAGCTGAGAGACAATCTGATACTTCTTTTTCGAAGGCCGATTAGCAACTGCTGCTGATACCGTATTGCAGGCATCCGTTTTCGGCGACTGTTTAATAGGCGTAGGGTGAATCTCGCTTATAGCCGAGCATGTTCCGTGTCCACGGTTGTTGAACAGTAGGAGCGGCAGTCTTCAATGGATCCTCTCCAGCGGTGGCTGGTGGCGGCGTGGTCGATTTATTACCAGCGCTTTGAAGCGGTTGGCGGTCTCCATGTAAGACGGTGTCGTGTCCTGTGCGAAAAGTTGGTGATTGATAGAAACAGTCTGTGGTCAGCAAAAGGTTCGACCAGGCATTCTCCTTTGTCAGTTCTGATGGCTGAGATTGCATGTGAACCACCAAGTAGCCTCTCTGATTCTTCCAGGGGTACCACTTGAGCAATGAAGTCCCCAGCGATTAATACGATATCCGTTGGGGCACTTAAGAGAGGTCCTCGTGGAATTCATCCGTCATTTCGCGTGAACTGCGATCAGTCGGTGCGGACATGAAGAATAGGCATCTACGCTTCATTATACAGCGGTTATTGAGTACTGAACGACCCAGACGTACAGCGCAAAGATGGCTGTAAATCGGGATTCAGTCGAGAAGTGAATGCTCGGCCTACACACTCAACGCAATCCCAAAACAGTCAACCATTGTATGATAATACATTGTTTTCGTCAGGATTTGAATCAATCAATTGTACTGAAGGCTTGGACAATGGAAAGCTATATTTTGGTCAAAGTTAACCTATGAAAAGTGAACGAAATGGAAGTTTCAAGAGATCAATTGAATCCATGATCAAACAGAGCCGCTCGTGTACGAATACTGAGCAGAATATCGGCGGCGTACTTCTCAAGTGGAGCTCATACTTGACAATCAGCAAAAAATTTATAAAGAAACAGAGCGACAGAATAGTTCGTCATATAGAATTCTGTTGCAAAAAGCAACAAAAGATAGCTTTGAATATGATTAAATGTTCCTAGGGAACGCTTTTAAAATTTGTTTCATATTTGAATACCGGTTTAGGGTTGCACACCTACAGCATTTGCAATATGCATCAGTTCTTTCCTGCTTACACAATGGAAGGCATCACAATGAAATCAAACACATATACCTTCAGGTTTACCGTTGCCGTATTCTAGGAGAAAACTGAATTCCCCTAGAGTTACTGAACGGAAACTGGTGAAGTTCGCGATTTTGCAATACATTCGGCGCAATGTCAAGCGCATCTTTCATTTGATCACTAGTGCGCTAGACGCCACAGCACCATTTTCTGGGCTTGTTTCCAGGAATCAGATATTGACAAAAAACCATCAATCCTGTTCAGAATACAATGGCTTGCCCTGGAGCTGACAGAAACATTCATTTTTACTTTGCGGTCTGATATTCGCCAAATGGCATGTGAGTCGGTTGTTTACCAATGAGGAAGAATAGGTGTAGAACCCAACGCTGCATTAAAAAGTTAAACGTGGATGAAACATGCATTTATTTATATCACAAATTTAAATCAGTGTGCCATTTTTATCATGTTCTCGATGTCACGATGCATCCTCCACAGATTCGCCATTTTCAAAAAAAACCTGTTCACTGTCGTTGCAAAACCTTTCGCAAACATTTTACATGCTTGGTAGTGGTGGGGGTATTTTAAACTTTATTACTACTAGTTTTGCATCTACAAAAGCGACACAGCATCTGAGGAATCAGTTAGCTTTGTACGGTCCCTTCGGTGAGCACACTTTATACCATTGTCTTACCATGTTCATGACAAATTCTACAGGCGAGAATTGTGTCGGTAGGTGATAGTAATGAATAATTCTCGATTCAATTTTGCATAACTAGTTTGCCTACTTCTCAATAAGAAGTAGTTATCGTCTATTATTGAAATTCACCGTGTCAGTCGGTCACCGCACTGCCACTGATTGATTTGGCCCATTCTGGTGTGCGTTGAAATTGGCTAATCACTTGCCTGACGTGCATCACTACAACACAGAACCCAATTCAGGCGTATTATAAAGGGCTCATATGACCATCTCTATTCTGTTGATCAGTGTTTATAAACTACCGATCATGAATTGAAAGTGTGACTTGAACCCAGCTTGGGGAAGTTTACGGATCAAAAGCTCCGCTAGATTGTCAAGTATGAGCTCCACTTGAGAAGTACGCCGCCGATATTCTGCTCAGTATTCGTACACGAGCGGCTCTGTTTGATCATGGATTCAATTGATCTCTTGAAACTTCCATTTCGTTCACTTTTCATAGGTTAACTTTGACCAAAATATAGCTTTCCATTGTCCAAGCCTTCAGTACAATTGATTGATTCAAATGTTGACGAGTTTTCCCTTGGATGATTACATCGGATGCTCAGTTGATTTACCCAGATTCGAAATCAGTCTGTGCGTATAAGATAATGGAATCCCTGGGATGAAGCTCGTTCAATGGCTGAGATTTTCGGAACCAAACCGTACGTATTTCAATACTCGTATATCCGATTCTCTGTGCTGCTAAATAAATAGCATTTTACTGTAGCATTTCATATCACTTTTACATGAAAATGGAATATGAACCCTGAAGTAAACATGGTTATTCGTCATGGATGCGATGAATGCAAAGGATTCAATGGATTCGAATTTAATGTTATCAATAATCATATCGTATTTAAACGCTCGGTTCCTGTAGCTCACTTGTATTGTTTAGGCCCTGGAGTTCTGCCTTGGAAACTAGGGTATACTGTTTCTCTCTATGTCTACCGTGAATTTATGGCTCATAGTTCTTTCATCCTGAGTACACATTTATTGATGTAACAAATTTTGAGGAATAATCGTTAGATTCAAACCACTCCCATGACAAAGACGTTCGTTTTTTAATTTCCCCTGATAACATTTCTCTCGCTATACA
This sequence comes from Echinostoma caproni, assembly GCA_900618425.1. Classification (NCBI taxonomy): domain Eukaryota; kingdom Metazoa; phylum Platyhelminthes; class Trematoda; order Plagiorchiida; family Echinostomatidae; genus Echinostoma; species Echinostoma caproni. The sequence goes on from UZAN01044752.1 coordinate 3,991, forward strand.
TATATATATATATATATATATATATATATATCAGTTTTCGCTGGGTACAAGTATCTGTATGAAGTGACAAAAGGTTACCGAATGTGCATACCTGAGGAGCGGCAGGGACTGCGAAACCGGTGGTGTGCTTTCAGGTAAATTATTATGAAAATTATATATACCTACTGATTATTGACAGCATATCAGCAAAAATGCGCCGTTTCACATTAGAGATTTGTGTTGGAAATCTATATCTAGAGTTCAAGTATCTAAATAACCGTACAAGAGTGCACTATATATGCGTACCTGATGAGCGGCAATCACCACGAAACCAGCGATCTGCTTCCAGGAAAATTTTGTCTATAAATGCACATGATACTTGCTGCAAAATATAGATATATAAAAGTGTATCACAGGGCCTGCGAATGCCTCAGTATGGTCGGAAGGGACGTCTTTCATTGTGATTACTAAACATTTTCTGGTACCTCTCAAGATGCTCCAATACAATAAGCGTATCAAATAGCATCTATTGTGAAAGTCCTACACACCGCCTTCATATGGAGGAGATTTCCTACTGAGTCATAATAATATGCTAACAGCTGGGGATATCCGGATCAAGAATCCACTGAAGGTTACGAAGGTTATCTAAAACTCCTGATTCAAAGCCAACGAAGAAAAGGCGTGCAAACCACAATCACCCACTCATTTCTAACTGTGACATTGTCCCCAGCTACAGTGGACTCATTGAAAATTTAACCACGTCCGAAGGCCTTATGATTCAATAAACCGGACTCAAGCCCCAACGAATGGCAGTTTTCATACATCTCCCCGGTGTCTTGCTGGTTGGGCTTAAATGAATCGAAGACCCAGAAAGTTCTTTTGGTTTGCCCAGGGCCAACCAGCAGTATCCCAAAAATGAGCAAACTCGTGGACTGATTTATTCGCTTTGGAAATTGTTTCGTACTATGAAATAATTGGCACAGTCTGGAATTACTCGTGTGTAAATAAAAACAATTTTATAATGTATCACATTCTGTGTGCAAAGTCTAGCCTCGAGAATTACGAGTTGGCAAACTAGTGCAAACAGAAGGAGTAGAGAATAATGGAGAATTTCATTTTTTTGGTTTACATGCACAGTTTTAAAATGATATATGTTTTTGCTATTTCGCACAGAATAATGAATGCTTCACTAACTTCGATTTCATTTCGTCTTCTCTGGATTGTTCAACCATCGACATTCTATGTTTGTTTATCCCAAAAAGCTACACCAAACGTCCGACTTAAAACAGCGTGTAAAACTGCTGGATTTCAACAGGACGCACTTGTACTGAACAAATTCTCCTATAACTTTTTACATGTATTCACCTTTAAAATTCATCCCGCGAGGTCTCGATTATTAAGCAGTTGACAGGAGGCCAAGCGGCCAAATATATTCCTACCCATGGAAGAAAACTGACATTTTTCCAATCTGTGTTTGATGTAGCCAATGTGCATTTAATCATTTGTTGTCTCCAGTCACATCCCAGCATTCATCCAATGCATCGTTATCATCCGTTTACTTGAGTAAGAAAAACCGGACCTGAACCCTTTAAACCAAATTGAACCAATCAGCGATCGAATCGGGTAACTCACTTCCGATTGGTCCATGGGGATGAGCTCATTAGTCAGCTTGGAAAATTCACTGAATAGTCATTTTGTTTCATAACCAAACATCACGAAGCACATGGATGCGGTAGATGCAAGTGTCCATGATGATCACAAACACAGTCACCCGAACACGAATCGATGTGATTCACTCCTCTTCTCAAACACGCAATCCGAAACCTGTTGGCCCGGTCATAAACGTGATCGATCTGTGAATATTTCGGCCACATCTACCAAACGCCTGATTCCTTCCACTGGCCAAAGTGGCAGACACGTGGCCAACACAAACGCACCGCATCAGCGTTTCACTAGACTGAGTATTAATGCGCGTGAGCGCAGACGAATGCATGATTTGAACGACGCTCTGGATGACCTACGTACTGTGATCCCATACGCGCACAGTCCATCTGTGAGAAAATTGTCAAAAATTGCCACACTACTGTTGGCCAAAAACTACATTCTCATGCAAACCAATGCAATTGAAGAGTTGCACAAAATATTGATCTGCCTAAATGCTCAGCTGCAAAAACAACAGCAGCAGCAACAACAACAACAACAACAATCCGGGACGACGACAGTCCAATCGCCACGTAGCGGAAACAAATGAGTTATCTGTTTGTTTGTTTTCCTAATGGTGAGACAAATCTATTTTCCTCATTGACCTTATTCGTGATGGCTTAACACAGCCATTCTGACGTGTAATAGAAGCTATTGTGATGAACCGATTGTTATTGCTTTTTGTATTCGCTTTTGGCTTGTTAAAATTGGTTAACTTGAGATTATTTGAAGGTATTGTTTTGTCCAGTGAAATGCATTTGTTATGTAGGCTTAACGTGTCACTTATCCCGGTGGATGCGGTGGATAATTTCCTGAGGACCATACAAGGACTGTACATTGGTTTCAAGGATTTTCATTGGTTAGGCATGCACCGAGTCTGCGTGAAGAATACAGCACAACGAACGAATCAAAAAAACAAAAATAGTGTGATTCAAGCCAACAGAAAAAACCTGCGGTTTGAGTCGGACCGAAGTGCTTTACCAACGATTATAGTGTGGTTAATTACGACAGAAAAGGTGTTAGAGATGATGAATAACAGCCAGAGCAGTGATCTCAGGTTCGATCCCCAGTGAGGTCGATGGATTTGCACTGTTGATGAGACCCAACCAGGTCTAAACTGCTGTCCAGTGCTTCCCAGCTTTTCAGTTCACGCCTCATTTACACGACCTGGGTTGAATAGGACATTCAGATAGATGAGCCAATGCTGCAGCCTAGAACATCGCTATCCGTCGTCGGCGGAGAGAGAATGGACCGAAACACACGAGGTTCAAAGCATGTGGTTTTACTGAATCCTGAAGCGTCACATAACAATGAGGGGATAAAATGGTAACCAATGGAAGTGGGTGTACAATTGGCGTGTCTTGTTCATTCGGTCATGCATGTGTGTATATGCGATGATCACATGAACGCGCGCGTTTGAATAATTACCGAAGGGCGAGGAAGACAATGTCCCGCAAGGCATTGCGTAAGCTTGATTGAGGAGATGACGAAGAGATGATTGATAACAAGTGACACGTTCGATAGCTCCCTATTGCACAATTTTCGTTGACGCATGTCGCGGAAATAAAACACACATCAGCTGAGGGAGAAAGCAGTTCACTAACCGATTACACAATGGATGAATAACAACACTTGTTGCAACGATTTAACCTGGCTAGATTTATTTGCCTTATGAAATTGTTTAGTTAGCTGAATGACCCGATTGCAGCTACACCGATTTCATCATGGTGAATTAAGCACTATTGTTTCCCATAAACGATTCGTGGATTATCTTCATTAAGAAAATATTTGATCATGATCTGTCCGGCACACAGTCTGAGCAAAGGCAATAACATTTCATAACAATGAGACCAACAAAAGTAAACAGCCAGTTGCATTATGTACAAAGAGAATGTGGGGAGTACGGTTTCAATTGTTTGTTTGTCAGCTTTCACACCAAAGCAGAAGCATGGAGAAGATGGTGGATCTATTATACTGAGACAGAAGAATGTTGGTTATATGGTCACATAGTAATGTATTAGATTATAAAAGCTGGACATGGTGAGGACCGTGAATGGGGATCAAAATAAGCGGTGAAGTGGATAAGTATGGGAGGCCTAACAAATGAACTGACCTCGCATTCAAGGACACTAAGATAACTGCCATTTGGTATGATTAGCACGAAGTAACCGGCTTGATTGAAGCAGAACGTGTGTAACCAAGATGATCTGCTTTTAGCTGATGGCAATCGTGCATTGCCGAGATCGGTTGTGAAGAGAGAAGTTGAGAAAGCACCTACCTGATTCATTAAACGATTGCCATTAGTTTTGCAATAAGTTACCGTTCACTTGGTAGTATCGAGGTGGCTTAATTGGCCTGAATTTCACAGCTGGACAGTGCAAGAATAATGTTTTTTGTAGATTGAACGAAATTAGTTGGTGAAGTGATTTACACAATAGTTACTAATTTACACCAGTATGAGTTAATAATCCAAGGTGTTTTTCGCATTTCTGTAGGAAATTACTCAGACAATCCGTGAAATCATACTGCAAGTTATCCGTACTTTACAATTTCGAAGAGAAATTTCATGCGGTAGGGCAGCTTTAGTGGTAACACGTGTGTAAACGGAACTGGTCTCATTAAGTCGTCTAAGTTCAGAAGCTGATTGTTTTATTTACAACACAATTGCACTGTAACTCTGTTTTGCTTGGCAGTATAAGTCCGAATCCAAATAGCACTAGTCCTGAGCGAAACAAAAATTCTCAAAAAATACTCAAATTGTGATTGGGTGGGAATGTTCTGCTGGACCACAGAGAGGGAGCCTCCATCAGTGAAGAGATTAGACGAAGTATCACCGAAGCGAAAAATTATGCAATCAGCTAAGAGATATTGGACTTATTCTTGTACAATAACTCTCGCTCCACATAGAATATACTTCTTAACCTGTGAGTGTTTAGATAACAGCGATCTTGCTCTCGAATTCCCGGTCGAATATCGCGTCAAGTACCACAGGGCACAATTTGACCGTGGCATTTCCTAGGCGTTATCACCATCATCCCAAGCAGTGGGACCAAGTTACTCAAAGAAAAGTCTTCGTATGCATTAATATCTTATAATTAAAGTGATTCACATATTATTAACTTTATACAACTGTTATACGACGAATACGGCTACAAGTAATTTATAGTTGTCAAAGACTGATGGTTCACTCAGGGGAAAAATCTGCCCCAAAAGTTCCAGTTGCATAGCTTATGGCATCACTCTGAGTAAACAGATCAACACTAGATGTGTAGCCAGATCGCTTGAACATATGTTAATAAATGAGAAATAAATGTGATCACGGGTGTAACTTTCGAGCTTGGTTCTACGGGCAAAGAAAAGGATGAAATTAAAGATGTAACCACCCGGAGCCTTCAATGGAATAGTTCAAACCACATGTTTTTCGTACAAGTCTGGTCAAGTCGAGTCAATTCAAGTAAAGCATCATGCACCCAATAGGATGAATTTTCAGCAGTTTCGACAAGTAACCGCGAGGAAAACGTTAAGCACTGGAAAAAAGAAGAAATATACATTTACTAAATGTAAAACAAACGGATTAGATAAAATCCTAATGTGACAGATGATTGTTCAGGTCAGTAATAATATTTGCTCGGTTGACCAAGATACGAGCGAAATAAGAGATCATGCTGTTTTTGTATGTGGTGGTGCGTGCACAAAGAATCCGGAATCGGGAACGGGTACTCGGATGCGACACCGTTTTATTGAGAAGGGAGTGCAGGCAGTGTTCTTCATTGGACAGGATATGGCTGATAAATCGATCGTATGAGTCAAAATGCTTGTTAACAATAAAGTCAACCAAAACGGTCTTTGAAATGCCGCTGCAACGAGAAAGAAGTTTAAGAGAGCTGGAAAAGAGAATAAAGTCTTTCTCTTTCAGACCAGGAAAATATACGAGGGAACAGTGCAACCAATGTGGAAGAATGCATGCAGTCACAAATTTAAGAATTACGTTTAGGGGAACGCCGAGCTTTTTAAGCCTAAAAGCGTAGAAGGATAGTCTACGAACCCCAATATAAACGTTTTCAACATGTTTGGACAAAGAAAGATTGTGTGACAAAGTGACTCTAAGATATTTCACAGAATTAGCTTTGGGGATGAAATTACCATTGACAGAAAGTTTAGGCTGATTACTCAAAAGTGTTTAATAAGATATGCTTCTTTTAAGGCTAAAAGAAACATCCAGACATTTACCTACATTTAGCATTACAGATCGGGGAGTCGACCAACTACAAATTCTATTNACTGAAACAATCAGGAACAGTCGAAGGACAACCGACCACCAAGTCGTCAGCATACTTGCAGGCGATAAAGTTGGGAGGGATGAGAAGTTCCTTGTTATACAGTGAAAAAAAGAAATGGAGACAAAATTGCACTCTGAAAAACTCCAGAGTTATTTTCTAGTAGGGAGGAAGATTTACCGTTACAAAAAGTGTATTGCGTCCGATCAGTGAAGTAATTAATTAGTACATCCAGCAAATTAGGTGCCAGACCACAATTCGAAATACGTTGAATAAGAATGCCGCGGTCAAGTGATCCGAAAACATTAGCATAATCAAGAAAAGTTAAGCGGATGATGCCAGACCTTTATCCAAAAAGGATGAAACGGAGTGAACAACGTTATCAACAGCATCAAAAATGAAAAGTGAATGTTTGTAAGCAAACTGAATAGGGTCATGGGTGACAGATAAAAGGGTTGGCCGGTTAA
>UZAN01044752.1:19475-32580 GCA_900618425.1 Echinostoma caproni
CATGTAGATTTCAAGCAGTTCCATGATGTCAGTCACTGATAGTGGTGTTCTTTCTGGAAGACGAGGATCATCTGTTATCAGATTCCGTATGCTCTTCCGCTAATTGTGTCCATATGTTTGTAAACCGAGATGTGACATCGAAGGACACCATTTTTTCTTTCGGTTTCAGTTGTAATACTCTTATTCGATATACATAAATATATACATAGACAGAAGGTGAATTCGTTGTGTATATAGCACATGAAGAGTGAACTGAAAAGCTAGGAAGCACTGGACAGCTGTTTCGACCTGGTTTGGTTTCATCAGCAGTGCGAATCCATCGACTCAACTGGGGATCGAACCCGGGACCGAATGGGCAGAACACAAGCCTTCTGCCCACTCGGCCACCGGGCAGCTGATCAGATCATTTTCCATTTACACGATATAACATAACCCATCTTTGCAAGCTTGTTGCGGGCCACAGACACTGCTCATCTCAGCACTAGACTCCGGGATTTTGACTCGGTTGGAAACTTTCGCAACCTGACTACTGATTTCAAGTGAGTAACATATATATACCATTCAAACGCAAACTATACGCCAAGCTGATACGAGAATTACTGTATCCAAAATAACGAGTTACATAAGCACCGCCCAGGAGATAAAGAACTCCATCCCCCAACCGACAGCCTTCAGCCAAGCTAATAAACCACTGATAATGGAGAAAGTGCACGCAACACTACCTCAACATTCATTTGAACCAATGTACCCGAGCCAGTGATACAAGCCTTGGAGGAGCGTCAATCGGAAGAGTTGAGCCACTGGGATGAGTTATGTATCAAGATTGGCATCAAAGTTCCGCTTCGAAGACCGATTTGCAACAATCACTGATATTGTATCGTGGGTATCCGTTGTCGGTGATCTTTTTTGCGGTTGTTTGCCGGTATAAGGAGAATTAGGCTTGTAGCAAAGCGTGGTCCGTATCAACAGGTGTTGATCAGTAAGAACAGCAGTTTTGAATCGACCCTCTCCAGCGGTAACTGATAGCGATATGGTCGATTTGGGTCCATCGCTGTGAAAAGATTGGCGGTTCCCATGTAAGGCGGTGTAGTTTATTGTGCGAGAAGTTCGTGTTTGACAGGAACAATCCGATCTCCGTTGTCCGTCCGGTTGGTTCGGATTGCATGTGGTCCGCCAAGTCTTTCAGATTCGTCCAGGTATCCACTCGAGCATCGAATTCTCCGGCGACTACTGCGATGTCCGTTGATCGCGCACCATGGTGGCGCAGTGGTTTAATCGCTGTCACCGACGTGCTTTGGACCCGAGCCCCGCCACCGCCACCCAACTTTGGTGGTAGGCAGCCTTGTTGTCGTCCGGTTCAATACGGCACCTAACCTATCGGGGCCTTATGTGGTTCGCCACTTCAAGTCCTGGGGCTTAGGTTGCCGGTTATCAATACTGAGCAGTAGTTCTTCGTGACTATGGGGTTCGCTCCGTCTGCTGTTCACCTCACAAACGTGTAATAAAAAAATTAAAAAATTGAGAAATGGCCTTGTAGAATTCATCCTTCATTTCTGGCGAACTGCAATCGGTCGATGCATACAATTTCCCATAGTAAAACTTTAACTTTGACTGGCTTACAGCAAACAATCAATCACAGAGGATCACCTGTTTGACCCTCATAGATCCCTTCAAAATGTAAGAACAAGTCACACATTGAAACCAAACGGACCTAACCAAAACCGGTTTTCAAACAGAAACTTGAGCAATCATCACGAAAAATCACATTCAATTCGCACAGGTTGTTGTTCCCTTACGCCATCCTGGGACCCCGGCCATATTCGACGAGAAAGAGATGGCAAAAGAAAAGATAGAGATAATTGCGTGTAACTGTACAGCCTTTGGTTCTCATAACCCACTGGTCGTCACATATGAAAGGCCAAAATTTACACAGTGAGTAAGATTGTCTCCAGTGCGATTCAGTGCATTCATGATACGCAGAAAATAAAACACAAAATGTGTCTGTTCACTGATTCCAAATTTGGCACAGTTTGCACTGGGCGGATTGACTGTACAATGAAAATCGAAAATGCGCCGAGTCTTGGTAGTCAGTACGAGCGTCGGGGTCAGCGTATGTGCTGCGAAAGAGTGACGGAACGACACTAGATCACGGCTACGTCGTTTACGCACGCCATCTGGAATAGAGGATGACAAAAAACGGGATAAGTAATACAATGACAGTTGAGATACGAATAACGAGTCTTTGATCTCCAATTGTAATGGTTCAGTTCGATGGAAAGGTGTGTAGAGTGTTGAGTTAAATGAACCACGGTCAAGTAAAAGGAAACACTGACGATACTTTGCGCTTGGTCACATTACTGACGTATGGTTGTCTCAACAAAGGTTGAGTGCACAAACTATTTGGTAAATAACGCGGTACAGATTCAGCGGCTATTAAGTCTCATTATTAAATCATTCGACCGATGCAAGACACGGAAACACTTCAGTCACAAGGGGAAAGCACTCAACAGAATTCAAACTCGGGCTTTGGAGCAGTGAATCACAGAAAGTTGCCAGAAGTGAAGATGCACTACCGGGTGGTTGGGGTGATACTCTATAGCACACTAGGGTACAAAGTCATGTACTCAAGGACTACAAGACCCATTTTTTATTTTGGTGGAGTATATGAAGTATAAAGTATCAATAGCACCTTTGATATGGTTGACGATCGTGTAACTCAGTACATAATCCACCTCTCTGATTTCTATTACTCTTCCAAACCGCATCTACAACTCAAAGAAACTGAAGCACACATCAGCAGCCATAGATAGATAAATTGCACGACGGTTGGATGAAAGAGGCTGAGGATAACCGAGGCCTGAAAATCTCAAAGAGATGCCACACGACATACTCGTGGTTCATCACTCCAAATTCTAGGACTCAGGTTACCGGTTTCTATGAGATAACAGTAGATTCACGTTACTGCTGTTCATCACACAATAAGGTGCAACAAAAGTGTGAAAAAGATCTGTTGTCTGATCTAAAGGCTATAAAGGAAATCTGTCCATTTGACAGAGATACATGAACTACTGTGTTGCATCCACATCCATCGAATAGTAGTGAATGAGCCCCTTTGGAAACATCGACAACCATGCATCAATAAAGCTGTCCACTAATGGCTGCGCTAAAGTCGGAAGTGTGCCTTTGAAATGGGCCAGCAGACGCGGCGGAAGTCTCCCATAATGTTATCATGATTCTAGTTTTTCCTCTCTAAGGAGCAAGTCGAAGAAGTGCGTTGCAACAAATCGGTGGTCTGCGCACCCCAACAAAATAGCGTAACTTCTCTCCATATATGATCGATCCTTGCAAATCCTAAATGCTATCCTCAAAGTAAAGCGAATTTTCATGGTGCTGGGGTAAACAAACCATGGATAAATGCATACCTAGTAGGAGCTACCAGTCACTTTTATTGACTGTCGGACTTACTGTATCTCACAAGCAGCTCGTTCCCAAGATCCATAACTACGCATCTAGTTATGAGACACCAAAGTGCAACGTGCGCATTTTCTTTTAATGAACCCAAAAGCTCAACAGAACATCTCAATTGAGTCCAAAACTGTCTAATATATGAATGAAAACGGTACACACCAAAAAGCGGATGAAAAAATACTACTGAACCATGCTTCAATGTGCAAATTAATGCGAGTGTACTTATGTTTAACTGTGACAGTTCGTCATGTTGAGCGATTTTCATTGCAGCTACCAGTCAGGTTTTCGATCTTGNTTGTCATAGATCTTCATACGCTTTACTTAACTCTTCCGATCATCTTTAGGCTTCTCTTCTTGCACGAAAAGCCAATTGACCGTATCCAATGGATGACCTAGGTAGTTCGCCTTTAGTCCCCACCTCTAACAGATTTCTCGGCAAGCACTTTAACACTACCCCGTTCTCCCTCCAACGTAAAGTATCACAATCTGTAAAAAGCCGAACCAACAAGTTAGTTATGGTGTAACATTCCCGTCAAACTCTTAAGTAGAGTGCATCCATGGAGAGGCGTACGAACCACACTAACAACTTCCTCGTTGTGCCAGTGGTCACCGGCTCGATTAGGCATCGAGATGTATTGTGCACCTTGGACGTTTGACCCCGTTCAGAGAGCGTATGATCCCAAAAAACAGACACCGGCCTCCAATGGATTGCGCTTTTCGCCATGCTGCCTTGCGAGTCAGACTTTGGCTGACCAAAGGCTCTGGTTATTGATTCCTCAAAAAAATCACGTGCATTGACCTGGGCAACATGGCAGTATTCCGCCCACATGCAAATCATGGAACTTTTTTCTTTTACATAAAGATTATTGTGCTATGATTTGTTTGACGTATGTGGAAAAAAATCCTCATATCGAATGATTAACATCTTTTACTTATGTGAAGTAAAAATACTGACATCAAGCCTCTATGCTTGCCTTAAGATTCGAACGGATGTTATATATAACACATACATAGTGCTTTTTGTATGAATGCTCTTTCAACTCATTGCATATTCAGTAGAAACATGAAATAAAACTTTGCAATTTTACGAAGAAAGGACAACTTCACATCCACTCATAGAATTAGTATCATAGAAGTAGTTCGTTTCTAGCCCAGTTGTTGTTGATGAAGGGCGTCTACTGCGAGCCCCGGAGAGACAACATAAGATCCAGATAGCAAGGAGTTATCACAGCGAATCCGGTACACAAAATAATTCTTTAATGTGAAATCCCACACAGTTACTATATCTATAGAAACAAGAAAACAAACCATGAAATGCACTAGGTAGCAGTAAACAGTGAGAGAAAACTGATTCGTGATTGAATTCGAACTCAGAATGACAAACAAACCACAATTTTCTAATTGTGACAGGTGAATAAAGATTAGGACACAAAGGATTAATTATTGCCTGACAAACAATTGGGTGAACGATTTTTACTTCGGGTAGGCGGGTCACTCACATTTTTAATATTCTATCTTTTCCACCAGAAACCACCCGCTGGCCATCTGGACTCCAATCTAGGGCATAAACAGCATCCGCGTGTCCAGGTAAGTCATATAACAGATGGCGTCGCTTTTGATGCGCGGCAGCATTTTTGTTCGACCCAGCGGTCTTTTTCCCGGCCACATCCGCGGCAAACAATTGACGTTTGCGTTCTGACTTGGGAACAGTAGCAGCTTCCTGGTTCCAACGACGCACTTCGGCCAATGACCACAGTTTAAGAGTGGAGTCCTTTGAGCAGGATACCAGGAGGCGACTGTCACTAGACCAAGCTACTAGATAAACTTCTTGCACGTGACCAAACAGAGTGGCCAAAAATCTGAGTAAGAGAATAGGTAAAATTCCAAGCTTGTTTTTAATGAATGCATAGACAGGAAACTTTGTAGATAGGAGGAACTACAGAGAGAATTTGATAACATTCAATCAATATGCCTCAATCATCAAATCCGTCTGTATTTTCTGAACAGCTCAATGGATCCCATGCACCCACTGCTTTCAAGGAAAAAGATTTCATTCTTCCTGCCTGGGGTGCCAAAATGCATCGATGTCTAATCTATACATAATATACGCAAGTATCACTGTTAGTTGTCTGAATTTAGTATCTAATTTTTGACAGATAGCTCAGTCCTTCGGTTTCCTCCTTTGGATTTCCTCGACGGTTCAAGAGCATAATTTTGGGTGGTTATGTTGACTACTTATGAGTAGTGTCCATGAAGAAAAAGAAAAGCAAACAGGTCAACCAATCGAAAGGAAGTGACATGGGCAAGGAAGTAACGAATCTGTAACTCGGCCTTTGGAACCAATCTAAATTGAGGTCTTGGTTGAATTCTGGTGCGAGTTAACAGTGCCATGTAAATTAAAAATAATAACTGGTAAGCTATTGGAACTTACCGCATTTTTACATGGTTATTTTAAAGAATAACCAGATTCTGTATTTAGCTAAATTCAGTCCATGAAAATTTGCTGACTCATGCTGAATTACCCCTTCAGATTTCAAATTAAGGTGACACATCGAAGCACAGGGCATTTAGACTTCCTTAAGTATTCTAGTGGGATTTCAAGCACAAACGCTGAACAACCGAGAGGAGTTAATAAATTATTAGTTGTTTTTCTTATCTCCATTAGCATTCTGATAAAAACTGTGTGGTCTTTATACAGTCTCATTTGACAATTTCACTCATTAGATTCTTAACAACCGCAGCCATTCATCCATTCACGACCTTTTCGCTCCCATGTCAAATCAAGATTATATTTTTGATTTTAAGCCTCTTGATCCAACAATACCCTACTCGGCTTGCACTCGAAATGACAAGGTCCTACACGATTAATTGATAAATCTAAAATGATATCCCTTCCTTGTTTACTTTTTGTCATTGTTGCATATGGCATCTTCATCCTAACATGATGGGGAACACAGTTTTTGAATGAAATGCAGATATAGTTGGTTACATGGGTTATTACAATACAATACCTTACAGAACAAAACCTAGTATTTTCGTCTGATAGATTTAGTCGTCAAGATATAAATGACCACGTAACTCACGAAGAATGTAATCAAACAGAATTTTCTAATGATTTCTTGATTAGCACGTTGCAAAAGTGGACAAATTTAAATACCATAATACTCCATAATGGGAATTTTGGGAACATTTGTTTTAATCGAATGGTATACGGTATCACTGCACAGTTATTCTGCCGTGGTATAGAAAAGAAGACGAATTCCACAGATAACGAAGAAGCTATTACAATGCGATCCCTGGAGTTGATGATGCACCGAAACCGAAGCTCCCGCAGCTCTGGTGATCTTTACAGCTCCCATGGAAGGTTCTTGCTAATAACTCATCTTTTCATAATTTTAACATGAAACTATAATCTTTTATCTACCAAAACAACATGATTATAACAAACTACTGAACCTCAAAGTTCATTCGGTTGAATGCGGTGGGCTCTAAGAAAAGCCTGTCACGGTAGAAAGTTAACATGCTAATTGGTAGACTCCAAATTTGTCTGTGAGTAGGCCCAAAGAAGGTTAGCTTCATGGCTTGGTTGGTAGATCGTGTGGTGCAAATTTGCGCGGGAAGCATCCATGAATGCGATCGAATCCTACCCAGGCTACTGATATTTGCAGATATTTGTCTGCCAAAACAATATAATAATATATAATATAATAATATAATATAATATAATATAATTTGGACAATCATTTTACTTTTCAATCTTTTTCCCCGAGGATTGCGAAATTTTGGAACACGCTTCCCATTTCCGTGTTTCCAAGCTCTTATAACCTTACCCTTTTCAAAAGCGGGATTAACAAATTGATTCTTACTTGAATGTTTCCCCACATACCTCCCCCTGACAGTATAATTATATCATTGATTATGGGGTTTACCTCTTTTGCTGTAAATCACTTCATGTGCAATGCATTTGGTCCCGGTAAAATTGTGCAAAGATACTCAATTTGGAGGCTCTCTCAAATACAAATCAAAACTTACGATGTACACACAAACAAGTGTAGAACGTGAAGAAAGGGTAAACGAAGGAGGGAAAAGCATGTTTTACCAACAGCCAGTTCAGCACTTAACAGTATGAAGTTAAGGTTGGAATGGATACCGGAAAGTACTAATTAACAGTTCAATCCCGTTGCACTGTCCGGCACTGAGTTGAGAGTTTTTAGATTTGAAAATTACGAACAAAAATGAACTTGGAGTGTAGAAAGCTATTGGGCCTCCCGAACCAGATACTACACCACCCCTATTCAAAACTTATTATGTGGTAGGTCTCTCCGAATCTTCAGAGCATTCGTTGACAGTATCCGCAACTGACGGGCAAGTCATCGTGACTTCGAAGTTCACCCTTTGTATGGTTCAACACAGTGGGGGGAAACATTCTGAAAAGCCGGGGTGCATCATGCACCAACCACTCGAAAGGTATACTAAGTCGTACGAGAGAACCACAAAGATTCACTGGAAGAGTTCTTCACTCGAATAGTCAACAGCGAACACCGATGACACATAAAAATGAGGTTCGTGCAAGATACGACTACGAGATGAATGTTGATCGATTCGGCGGGAAGGAGCAAATGAGTTGGATAAAGTAGCCAACTTACTGTCCAGTGTGTCCGTCCCAAATTTTAACCGAATGATCAAAACTTGCACTGGCTATCATTCGTGCATCGCGTGAGAATTTCACATCATTTACCACACCTTGGTGACCGACCATACGAGGTGCGAGGGGTTTTTTGTCCAATTCCGGTTGCCAGAGCGACAGTGTGTTATCATCTGAGCCGGCAACCAGACGCTCCGGGCCAGAACCCTGTGACAAGAAGAGTGGATGAAACAATAAGCGGTGAAGTGAATATAGGATCATGGACGGAGACCAAAGGTCAATGAAAGAGTGACTGGAGATCCGGGGACGATGGTGCTGATCAAGCGATAATGACTATCATCTCTTGGTCTCGCAGTTCGAGCATCCAAACCCCAATAAATAATTTTCCATGTTAACTTTAAAGTGATCGAAGTTCCCTTTCGTAGAAATAAATAGATTTGCTAAATATCAAATTGAAGTAGTATTATTAGTAGCTGTATTTCAGTAGTAAACGGGAAGAGATACATTGAAACGTACCCGAACTTTTGCATAAAGTTCTTCAGCATGCTTTTGTAACTGCTCACCTGTAGTGGATAAAGAATAAAGGGAAGAAATGTGAACAATCGCCAAAAAGTTGCCCCATCACGAATAAATAAGTTGGGAAACCAAAACTCCAGACTGTTTATGATAAACAAAATGCATGGTTCATAGCTAGGGTTACGAGTAAGTCAAAGATACAGTAGTGAGATCAGGATCTCACTTGCGTGTGGCAACTTCCTTCTTTTTTATGTCATAAGTGGAGGAGACAAATTTCCTAGTTTGACGAAGGACGGCACCGCATCCACTGAGAATATTTGAGCAACTGTATTATTATATAATGTATCTCACAAGTACTTGAATCTAGACTGCGAGCAAAACAAAACACGGTACAGCAAGCTTTATAAAAACCAAAAAGATCCACTATGTGCTCGTGGACGGAATACAGGCAGTCTTCCCCGGGATAAAACAGGTAAACTTTCTTTGGCATTCACAACCGGAGTATTTGATCAGCCAAAGTCCAAACCACAAAGCGGCGGGACAGTGCGTGAAAACAGCAGTCGAATGGGAGTTGGTATCCAATTCATCGCATCATGCACCCTTTGGACGGTGCGCAGTACACCTCGATGCCCAATCCAGTCAGTGGTGTCGTCCATACCCATCTTATTGGTCTACTAGGAATCCGGGTTTTCAGCTTACTGAACTAGGCGAACTACCGACGGTCCACCAACGCGGATATAGTTCCGACTGTAGGATTTTCGTCCCCTCACTTTGGTGGAAAACACTTCCGCAGGGCAGGCGGTGAACAGGAATTCCTCAGCAGATGCTATTTCAGAAAACATTTTGCAGGGTATNAGCGATCAGCCAAGAAACTCAGCCCTGGATAGGCTGAGGCTTTTGGGGCAACTGCACTGGGTGAAAAGAATCAAAATCATGAGATTCAATCAGATTGGTGCACTACCGGAAACCTCTACTACTTCCAGTGGTTATACCACATTCTGAACGTGATTGTCACGGGCTCCAGTGAGTGCTAGTGTATACGAAGACACCACCGGCTCATCAAAGCTGATCACAAAGTGTGAACCCACAGATTGGAAACCGAATTCCGATAGATTATGGACCCTGTCATCCGACGAGGAACATCCTCCTCCTTACTCGATCTTATGAAAAGATAGCCAATGTGACCAAGTGATAAACAGCTTTGCTTTTATTTGGTTCAACACTATGCTTGTGCATTCTCATGCGGTGACCAACCTGCAGCACAAATACAAATTCGATTGAGAACTTCCGCACTTG
This sequence comes from Echinostoma caproni, assembly GCA_900618425.1. Classification (NCBI taxonomy): domain Eukaryota; kingdom Metazoa; phylum Platyhelminthes; class Trematoda; order Plagiorchiida; family Echinostomatidae; genus Echinostoma; species Echinostoma caproni. The sequence continues at coordinate 29,401 of UZAN01044752.1, forward strand.
GTGTACCAGGATTCCCTTGAGTGCGAATGTCCAAGTTAGTACCCAGGGACAACATGTCTCTAAAATGTGTTGATGACGTTGAACGGGATAGAAATCGCACGCGATTTTAACTATTACCCGTAGTAGCTAAGTTGAAAGGGATCTGGAAATCTGAAGTAGTTTTCTCACATTTTCTGGTACGTAGTTTCTTTGCTAAATTCGGCCCACCCTATTGCACCGCCTATCCGGTCATTCTGACGAGATATGATTCCGTTAGGGTATAAAGAAAGGGAAAATGCAAAGAAATGAAGGGATTCCTATTTTTTTGCGTGCAGTGTTCACCTGGGAGCCTTACTCACTGCCTTCCCGTGGTGGTACTTTTCTATCAAAGAGAGAGGACAAAAAGCTAACATAAGGGTCAGTGAACCACTGGCAGCTTACCTAAGGGAGCTGGCTAAAAACTTAAAAACAATCAACAGGAGACGTACGAACCATTAACGCCCACATCTTCCTGGTTGAGGCAATGGTCACCGTCTCTATTAGTCATCGAAGTGAGTTGGGCACCTTCGACGTTTGAACCCGTCTAAAGAGCGTATTATCCGATGAACTGGAGACCGACTAAGTATATATAGCGGTTTTCGCAATGCCTTGTTGCCTTGTGAATCAGGCTTTGGTTAGCCGAAGACTCAACAAGAAAATTTACCAGCCTTGGCCTGTGCAACCGGGTAATATCGCGCGCACAAGCAGACCATAGACCTTTTTCTTTCTTATGAAGATTATAGTACCTTGATTTGTCTGGCACACCTTCTGGACTCAGGTGTGTGATATATATATATATATATATGTATATATGTATATATATATATATCCGGGGACTGCATGCACGCCCTCGAAATTCGGTTAAAACAGTCTGCTATGAGAGGGCAATAAAAAGGACTTCCCTTACAGGGGACTCTAACCGCAGGATCTCTGAACAATGAAATCTGGTCATTCAGACATATTCCGAACCGTTTGCGGTGTTACTTCAGAGCGTAACAAAAAAAACTGCGTTATCACATCGTGTTGCCACAAGGTGATGATGCCCAACAAAATAATCGGTAAATCAATTCAAGGGCGTCAAAACAAACGGATGGGTTTACAACTTCTCCTGGCGAAATCTGAATACTTTAACAAATAGTGTAAAACATTCCGAGGAAAATCGGTCAAGCGATCTGCTTTTGTAACACAGCGACACGTCTATGGAAAGTTTTCATCGATTCAATGGCTCAAATATTTCGGATGAACAACTTGAGTACCGGATCTGATACGGTAACACACGTGAAACGGTCAAGTGAAAAAAAACATCAGAAAGAAACTGACGTTTATTCTTGTCAGACTTTCGTGGAGGTGAGGATTTGATCAGTTGCGCCTCGGCCGGATCAAACGGACCGGTGCGAAGCACATAGTCTGTGCTCAGGGCCAAACAGTTCACCCAATGTCCGTGCATGCTCAGAGTACGACACAGGATACCATCGTCCGTTCGCCACACACGAATCGTACGATCTTGACTGGCAGAGTACAGCAAATCACTGCCGCCCCAACGAACGCAAACCACCGGTTTCTCGTGTCCANTCAGAGTGAGTAATGGTTGACCAGTCCAGCTGTCCCAAATAACCATCGATGTGTCTTGATAGGCCACAACCAATTTTCGGCAATCGGGATCCCTGGAAAGAAAAAATGGAAAATGGTGAATGCTGACAAACGAACGCATATCATACGAGTCAACTGCACCGGAACGATGATCTGGCATTTGACGGAATATGTACGCTGTTACGTTGCACAAAATATCACCTTTCAAAGACAAAACTGAATGCCACCTTCAGGTTGCAGATAGTCAGTCTCGAAGTCGTGNTCGTGTGTTTGAGTGTTAATATAGCACCATCGTTTCTTCTCTAGGCGCCCGGTTTACGAAAGAGGATATTTGTGATTAACCAAGGTTACACTTTGTGCTTATCTGACGGTGACAAATTTATGAACGTCGCACAGATGAATTCGTGAGATGAACGGAATCAATCAGACGTGTGATGGTTATCATCACTGCGGCCTCGAGCCACCTCAAGTAGCGTTCTAATCTAATCGCGACTGTAAAGCATTAGGAATAAAAATGAAAGTATTTAATCAATCGCCCAACACAATTTGAGCAATATTTAAGGGTGTGATGATGAAAATGGTTGAAAAAGAAAACAACAGTTAAAGGAATGGAACGCGGAGATTTTATAGATAGGAAATCATACCATCCGCATTCAAGTGAGCACGGAAGGTCTGTCCATGTGCAACTAATAGCCAAAGATAGTAAAAAGCACGTTGTAATAGAACAAAACATTTTGCATTCGCATATTCAACTCACAAATGAAAAGGACGCCAGACGAGAGAGCGAATCCAGCGTCCCCGTGAAGCGGTTGGAGTTTTCACTAAAGTCGGTCGAATGAGTGGTTTTCCCGTGCACAGTGACCACAGACCGCCGACGGAGTCGGATTCCTGCCACAAACAGACCACACCACCTTGACAACCAGATGCGAGACGCAAACCATCTGGGGACCAGGCCAAACAGAGTACAGGAGCGTGATGCGCATCAGTACCGGTGGTAGCGGGCAACTCGGTAGCCAAATCCCAAAACCGAACTGTCTGATCACCAGATCCGGTGGCTAAGCATCTGAATTCACGATGTGCGAGAGCAACAAAGCAAATATTATGTACATTTTTAGACAAGCAAAAAGGAACACCTGCGTATATATAATATATATATATAATGCATATATAATATATATATATATATTATATATATACATATATGTAGGGTTTGAACCTCGGATCTGCAGTAGACTTAAACCAATCTTAGACGAATATATGAAACACACCGATATATCCACCCTTGAAAAAACACGGCTTTTAAGGGCTAAGACAAAAGTGTGGTAGAAATAAAGTGACTTTAAAGGATGCAAGTTAAACATCTTGGAAGTCTCCTAAAAATGTGTGTACTGTTTTTTTCGTGGTTACTAGACATAGTAGGTGAAAAATATTTCATGGTTTTCCAAAAGAAATTAAGCGGTTTGAAGTAACAGCGTCATACTCAACTCCGGTGTGGCAATCATCAAAAGCAGAAGTGACTAAACAAACCTGGCATCGGGCGAAAACTGTGCTACGAGCACAGCACCCTTATGT
>UZAN01044753.1:0-20823 GCA_900618425.1 Echinostoma caproni
ATGAACTTCAAGGTCAAACAAGGAGGAAATTCGACGTTGTCAAATTTGCCGTTATCGAATAGGAAATATACTGATGTCTGGAAAGGGTAATTTCTTGCCAATAAATTCTTCATCCTATATAGCTCCATATCCGGAAAACCCCCCTCCATATGGACATCCTCATGTAGAGTTCACTCCGGCACAGCAGCCTCCTTCAGGTAATATAAAAACCACGACGTTTACCGGCGTATTTTATCAACAGCTTCAATTTGAGCACAAAAATGATTTTCAAATTATGTTAGATCAAACTTACAATGTGTTTGAAAATAAAGTGTGCGAACACACCAGCAGTTTTTATTTTATGAAATTGCAATGTCATTATATATATATCGTTAGGTGTATGTGCATATACTGCATGTATACAGTTTAAACGGAATAAACATAATGGAACATAATAAAATAATATTTTAAGTTTATAACAAAAATAAATAAATGAATAAAAATATAACATGTATTGTATTTTGTAAATATGGTATTATTTGAAATCCTGAGCGCAAATTTAGGCTTACACAGGCAATATGTATGAATATAAATATATATTTTGAGAACCTTTCTATTTTGCTATGTATTACCCAATAAATTTAAAATAGAAAAAAACCTCCGTCGTCTTTTCTTAGAAGGGATTAGAATCCTAGGATTTATGGTGCGCAGCGGATCTTTAGTCTATGGGTTGATGATGTCCGCGAATTCGTACGTCTAACAACGGGCGAAGTAACAAACCAAAGCAGAACGACTGATATCACGAAACCTCAACGACTGTTGTATTGTTATGAGCTGGAGAGTAGAGAGAGAGAAGCGTACAGATAAGCAAGCGCGCAGAAAGTGAAAGTCGAGGTACCGTGACGAACGAGGTAATCTTGGTCCGGTAAAACAACAAGGTCCGGAAGATGAAAAAGGTACATGAGCCGAAAGGGTTGACACTGTCACTACAGATCTAACTGGGAGTCCATGGGATATTATAATACCCCATATACTTGCGCGTCATGTAGGGCTCGGTTAATTTATTTCTCAATGTCAATGTTCGGTTTCTAGGGGCTTGAAAATTTGCCATTCTAAAAGGTCGTTCATTCAGTCAGGGTAAAGGTGCGATAAAACATGACATTTTCGCACTCTGGGCGTACTGGATTCACATTCTATTAGCACTTCTGATAGCAGGATTGATAGATCAATTGATACGAAGTAATTTATATTTACACATGTAAATGTACATGTAAATATATATATGAATCATTATTAAATTATAATTATAATTAAAAAATGATCATGAAGTTTCGAAAACAGTGAGCTAAACCGGAGGATTCAAGTTTTTATTTGAAATGAGTAATAGGGTCACTCTGTCAAATAAATTATTCGAAATTCCCCTAAGCACACCAAAATGTTTTCAACGGGACGCTCAGGGCTACACTCAGGAAACATTCAGGGGACTCTCAGGCGACACTCAGGTGTCACTCAGCGGTAAACTCGTGCTGCATGGGTATAATATTGTTAATGTTATGTAATAACATAAATATTTATAATATAATGTCACATAATTATATAATAATATATTAGCGTTGGTAGCCAATGGTAACGTCATCAAATTATCACCTTGGGGATGTGTTTGAATCCCACGAGCCCCACCTGACTTCTCCTATGGTGTGTTGAATAGTAGCCCTTTGATTGGCTGCACCCCCTTCCTGGAAATTGTATCTTGGTATATTTATTAAAAAGGATGGAAAATGAAAAGAAAGAATAACAATTTAAATAAATATTTATTTATTATATCAATAATAAATTACAGTGTGCTTTATATAGAGCTCATTTAGTCGGTCCTAAAATACACAAATGTATCATTCCCAAGCTTTATTTTCTTCTGTTTTTGAAATACATTGAAGCTAATTATTTCCAGTCCAATGGTCGTTAATGGAGGAGTCCCGGAGGGACTCGAAAAGGACGGTAGACCTACCCGATATGCGGACAGGGATGCACTGATATTATTACATTGCAATGCAATATGTTGTTTTAGTATATAAATATATAATACACGTTATGTAAGTGCATGAGAAAATTGCATATCAAAGTGTTGAAAGCCCAGGCAACTCGCCTACAACACAGTAATCTGGACACTCGATTTCTAAGAGCTACAAAGTGTACTCTGAGAGTTGAGCTGAACTGAACTCATTATTTTCATAAAGCCTCCTTAATTTCAATAGTAATATATTCGATTTCTAAGTTTTCATATTTTTCTTCATAAACATGTACGCAGAAAACTCATCGTCGGCAAATATAAACTTTTATTTTTATTTATTTAACCAGATGGTGGATGTGAGCTTTTGCCGCTATAATATTTTGCTTCATTGGGTTTTATGTACATATTTGACCTCCGATATCTGCATTTAAAAGGCTTACACGGATTTTTTTGTGTTGTTGAATTACAGGTAATCATTAACTGAAACGCAAAGTTGAGAATACATGTTTAAAATTTATTCAGTATTTTACACATTGAGGATGTGATAAAACCTCTCAGTGTATTGCAAATATTTTGCATGCTTTTTAGAAACCAGGTGTCAAACAGGGGTAACTAGGTGTTTATAACATATTCTCCTTGACAAATTGAACAATACTTTCTCAGTAATGTATATTATATTATCGTCTACGAAAACTAGGGACACATTTTTTTCTATGAATGACTTGTGGGAGAATGGATAAAGTCACTTCCGGCCACTTATGGTAATACTCAACTGAAACCAAAGAATACCATTGACTCGGGAGTGACCCACAATAATCTACATGCATTTACTGCCAATCCACATTTGTACTTAATCGTGGCATCAATTTCTATGATATTCTGCTTAATTCTGGAAGAGGGTTTACAATGTTTTGCAGGTGGGCTTGTCTGGCGAGCGATCTCGTTTGTTCAGTTCCTAATTTTCTTGAATATAGACCATTGAAAGTAGCTTTGTCAAGATTCGGTTATCTTACAATGTGGTCATTCAAACACAAGGCGCCATTGAAACTCACTAAGCACTCGTTCGTGCAAGTGTATACGTTAGGAGGTGATTGCAGCATGTGGAGCTTAAACGAGAATCAGGACAGACAGGAAAGCGAAAAACATCTGGAGTTTAGCGTATACACCTGCTTTGGTAAGGCGATAAAGTTTGACCTAAGAAACAATCATTCCGAGTTGATGAGCACAAAGTATGTGACAGGTTTTTATTCACTTGTTCTGTGTGCAGTGGGGAAAATTCTCTGTTGATATTGGAGAAAACGCAAACAACATGCATTTAGTAAAACAGAATGTCAATTTTAAAGCTTCTCAAGCAGAAATCATCTGGATTGCATACTAAACATACTCATAGAAACGTTTGATTACCTTATAAATAGCCATGTCATCGCGACCTGAGCATTACTGTTTTGTTTAAATCACCTGACCAAAAAGAACCGGTTTACTACTTTTCTCTCAACAAGAAAAGTCTTAGCATTTTGGAGTTAGGTTTGGGAAAGTATAAATCCATAACTAAAATTTATTTCATACAGTACAAGACGCTTACACCTATACATAATAAATTGGCTTCTAAAGTTCCTCAAAAATAGTTGAAATTGGGAGGAAGCTCACAAAGAAACGTTTTGAGTAAAATTATCAAGGAACTCAGCCCTAGTGAATTATTTAGTGATCTTCTGTGTATCAAAGAAATGAAGCATTTTGAATTTGGTTTGTATCTCTCACCTTCGACCAAATGACCTATACCTTCGAGGACAGTGAGAGAAAACAATTTTTTTGAATTAATAGCAAGAGTTCTATAAAAATACTTTAAAACGGTTCCAATGGATACAAATCATGTTGCTAAAGACTGAGAGACGGACAAACTGACCTTTTCTACCTTGAATGTTAAATGATCTGGGATAAATAGTACAGTAAAAATAAGAGTTTTTTTATATACTGTCATGAAATTATAGACTGAATACTGCTAGTTCCAATGATGGAATCATGTGTAGCGCCCTCATATTAATTGCCAAAGTTAAAGCTTTCATTGGTCAAATAAATGTAAATGTTTCTGACATGGGTGCTTTCAGATTGCAGTAGTACTTGACTGACTAACACACACTTGATGTGCTTTGGTTCGATTAATTTAAGACAGAATTTTCTTATGTGAACAATTATATCCAGAATGAACTTTCCACATAAACCACTTTCTAGTTCATGTCTACTGAAATTTGGAAATTCGATATCGGCCTAACTTAGCTCTTTGCTTTTACAATTATTTATGAAGATTTTGCAACTTCGGATTCCATTATTATACCTTTAGTACCCTCTGCCGACATTATTGCATAAACCATTAAGCCTTTTGACGGTATTCATTGTAGATCGTAAAGAGTTTCGTAAACTGCGCACAAAAAGTAACATCGATTCTTTAAAGCAACAAATATTCTAAAGTCGTTCGGGATGATTGTTACCGACAACAAAGCCTGAATTAATAGTTAACTTCCGAAGTTACATTCTGCAGTTTAAAATCTGGAGTATCTTGATTAGATCTTGGCTTGAGAATATGAAATTATACTTGTTTAGCAGTCTCAAAATTCACTGGAAGAACATGTCCCAGGAAAATCAACTTTGTTTTGGTTTATCTAAAGGAACACGATGATCTGCGATTCGAAAATGTTTCTGATTTATGTTTGAGCATCCCTTCCCACGAGTCTTAGGAAAATTACCATCTTCTTTGCTTTATGAAACTTTTCAATAATAATGCTTCATCATCCCAAACCGCTCTAGATAATCGTCAGTTTAGCAAGAACTGCGTTTTTATTCAGCTATTCAGAAATGGAGTTTAGCATTCTCAGATTCATTTACACATGCTAAAGGTAAACGATACTCTTATTGAATGAATAAATACGCACAGCATAAATCCTAATTGATGTATGAAGCTATATAGGGACGAGAAGCCCTAGTAGCGCATATATTGTAAGATTTGATGTACGGAGCAGTCCAATTACAGTCGCGACAACCTTTTTAAAGATGAACATTCCATTTGTTGCACACGTTGGATAGTCAGAGAGTCCTTGGAATAATCCTGTTTCCTCCTGAACTAAGGTTTCACGTTTGAATAACCTGGGCTTTTCTCCGTTGGTTTGAGAATTTTAAGTTTCCGGCCTAAGGATCAATTATCTTTATGTCATAGATAAACTCTCTTCCTAGGCTTTTCCTGATGCGCCGGCTGTGTGCTTCCATTATATTACCTTCTGGGACACAGCCGCATCACAGTCACCAAACGTTGGTCCTTCTGAAACCCCATATCAACTCAAGTTACCACACCCGTGAGGTGCAAACCATTTCGACAGAACAAGAATGGTTTCTCCTTAGATTTAATTGACCGTTTGTTCAGGTGTCCCATATTTTGAGAAGCTCAAAAGGCGCAGTGAAAAACTGATATTAGAAGTTCATTTGCTCAAAGTTCAAAGATTTTATGTAACAAATATTCAATTACTTTCCTTCTGTTTTTTACGCGATACCTTCCAGGTGATGTATTCCACTATAGCACACTAGCGTGCTGATTTGTGTTCAACCCTTTAGATTATGCACGCACTTTTCGTTTCATGTGATTACATTATCAATAACTGTTTCGGTGAGATTTGATACAGCGTATTGGTGGAGTGCAATAGTTATTTGATTGAAGAAGTTTGAATTAAGTGTGAATAAAGGAGTTAACAAAATTGGTCCTCTTTCATCACTTGATTCTCGACATTTTTCAAGGTTAAATGATAGAGGTACCAAGACATTAGGTATCTGATAAATCAACTATCATCAAAACTAATTTTGATTTGTATGAGTGACACATACCAAAATATTTCTTCATTTTGTCAATCAACTTAGAATCAAATATTACTCAGTATCTGCTAGCCCTAATGTATTGTGTGTTTGAAATGATAGTTTAAAAGTAAATTCAGAGTAAACGTCCATTAACATAAAACTAGGAGCAGCTCTATTATCTTTCATTTAACTTTCCTGGTATGTTTGCGATCAAAAGCGTGGCGTTCATCGAAAAAGGGACAGTTGCAGAAAAGATCCAAAACTGCAAGGCTAAGAAGGTGTGTTGGGAAAAAAGACAGCCATTTTGGAGGAGTGGATAATTTTAATGTGCAATGTTCAAAGATGAACAACAGGTATTTATATTGGCTTCATAAGTTACAAGAATAATGTTGACACCAGAAATAAGTGTCAACACATTTTACCTTTTCTATTTTGCTCGGGCTAAACGAATTCTGCTTTGTCCTAACGGATAATAATCCTGTGATTTGCGTACACAGGTTGATATTTGTTTGACGAATGCATAACTATCTACACATTCGTTTTATACTTCGCGTCGCTTTCAGTATTTACCATTCTTGTAAATATTTTTCAGTTCCCGTAGTAATTCATCAGCAACCGACCGCAAACTTACAACTCGCGACTGTTGGTGCGGGGCCGTCATCCGTCTACTGTAACATATGCCACCGTCAAGTAATTACAGAAGTATCGTATCACAAGGGGGCTCTCACTTGGCTGTTATGCGTTCTCATTTTTGTCCTTGGGTAAGTTTATGAACAGAGAATTAATCGATTTAACTTTCACCGTTTTTAGTGAAGTATATTTCATTGAATGCATGATTCACTTTTCCACTTGTTAAACCGCTAGCACTTAAGCATAACAGATTTATTCTCTGGAATTAAACATGTAAGTTAGTGAATTGCCTCAGAAAGGGTTATTCTTCTCTCCACACACATCTCATCCTCATTTGAAGCCACAAGGTGACATGTATTTCAATCTGTCTGGAACTTCGCTCAGTAAATTTCACGTGGAATCATCTTTTACACTTGAACTCGTCAAAAACACTTTCGCACCACATGAAGTATGCAGTTTGATTTGATCTGGGATGAGTAAATATGTGCGGGGTACGATGGATTTTCCCGAGTTGAAGTTGTCAGTGCACTGAAAAAAAGATCGAATAGTGGTGCTACGCGTCTTGGAAACTGTTTGGGTTAGAAATAACCTCCAACATTCCGAGTAATCCGTAAAAAGAAAAATAGATTCAGAATAAAAGCACATTGAGAGCCGTAACATACGATCCATATTTTTCAGTAGGTGAGCTCCAGTTGGCTTATCAAATTGTTTTAAGTGCTGCAAATCATATGTTTCGAAATACCATAGTTGGGGTAACTTCAGGCAACATGTTTTGAAATCCTCTGCCACTATATAAACTCCTCAACCTCATTTTATTCAGAAAATTATCTTTTGAGTAAATACTTTTTCGTCAAGGATAGCTTATCACATCAACTGCGATCACATAATTAGCCAGTACGGGGACAAAAGATATAACTTTGCTGCACGAAGGGGCCCCGTGTTACCATTAACTAAGCTCCCTAGTATGGCTTCTGCTGATGTCTTGCACTTAACTGGCAAAAATTTAAAAGGTTCTCAGTACTTCCGAATATCTTGACATCTTTGCACTCCGGTTACGTGCTGTGTGAGAATATAGTTCCTGCTAACTGGGGATCCTATTATATCTTTCGTTCACAATACAAGCCATTAGCGTCCTGCTGTTGAGCATCACACCGAATGGCTTTTTAATTTCAACTATCAAAAGTGCGAACGAAGATGTATTGGTTTGCTCAAAGTTATCTTCTAATTACTCAAAGATATACCTAATCACTTCATCATTGAAAACCAGCCTGTCACTGTTCTCGATTTTGAAGTTTCCGGTTGGTAGCAATCTACCTGCCCAATGGTTCATTTGTGCTCCCTGTTAAGTGAATCCCAAAATAAATAACAGCCACGTTTTTGTCTATATGATGCACATAATTGCTGGATAGTTTTATTTGATTATTTTATGGTAAACAGCGGTTTATGCGATGCTTTTGTGACTATATCATCGTAATGTCATCGAATGCTATTAACAATTTTAAATTAAACATCACACTTGTAGAAACAGCGACATTGTTCTAAGTAGTCCCATTTTTATATTTTAAATTAAACTCATAATAACCACTTGTCACTTTTTGGTAAGAAAGAATTAGTGATAAACCAGTATTGTTACCGCAGTTTTCGTCATCCGTTTTCAGGGATCATGGAACCGACACTAATTTTATGGATGCATATCTTTTTCTATGGTAGACAAACTAAATTATGAACTGACTGTTTGTTTGTCCAAATAATTGGCTGTCTGATTGTATTATGATTAAGCTGCCTTTGCGACTGAAAATGTAGAGATTGCATTGGTGAACGACACAGTGTCGCAGGAAACAAATGCTTGATCAAACTCATTGGATTCCTTAATGCGTGACAAGGTAATCAGATTTTACCATAGAAACCGTGAAAATACACTCCATGATTGGCCATTTAGCTCCTGTTTGTCTACCTCTCTTTTGATTCGGATGTTTCAAAAGCTTTTCTGTTAGGGAAATACGAAATAAAGCAGTGTCTGCTTGACTCATATCATGATACTGTTGAAAACAAATTGAAAATAGTGTTCTGCAGTGTACTTTTCTGTACTCGCTCAATGTTTGATGTTGCATGCCCCATGGATAAAGGAAGACATATTGTTGTACCCAAAGCATAACAGTTACCATAGAAATTAGTAGCAAACTACATCAGTGTTTTCATCTAAGGTTTGGGGCCCTTCGGTCTCAAATAATGTTTGGTACGGGAAAATCTTTTGGCGTTTGACCTCCATGAATTTCACTCAAGTGGGTATTGTCATAGTTACCATAAATATTGAACATTTTTTATATGTATCTAGCCCTTGGTTGATTGTACTTTTTACCATATTAGTAGGTGACAAATACCAAGTATGAATGAATTCTTTAGCCCAGTTTTTGAATCAATTTTTGATGCCTTACAGGTAATCTCGGGTATCCAGGCGGTTACATCTAGAGGTGGATCACAGCGACTCACTTTGATTAAAGAGTGCCTTTGATATCATTAGTAGAAAAGGGGCGGAGGGTTATTCGCACAAGAATAGTCAAGTAGTGAGACTAAATTTCTCAATCCTTCAGATAGCGGCTCAAGTGACATTCACGTACTGTAAATCACAACACTGTTCCACAGTCGAAAAGTTTATGAACTGTGTAGAACAAAAACGTGAAGCTCACGTCGGCTCACGAAAACAAACCTTTGAAGTTCGGAGGAAGCCACATCAGAAAAGAGAATCAGCATTTCCTTATCTTTGGTTGCCTGCTTCGAAAAGCTATAAAGACATGCATTCGGACAGTTCAATAAGTCCAATACAAGTATCCGAAGGTCTTCAACCACTAGCATAGTTTATTTTGTTGTTCTGAGTGAAAATGAGCCTAAAAGGCTGCAGTCCTTATTTGTTCATCAACAGAGAAAAAAGGTTAGCATTGTTTTGTTCAAGCATCAGAAAATGTTTTCATGAAGTCCAAAACTGCTCTTTATCAGCCAATAAACGGAGTGCCATCGCAAAGGATCAGGAACATAGAGGGAATTTGAACCTGCACACAGATCCTAACTGAACCTTCTTTCAGTTCCATCCCTAATAGATGAGATGGAAGTCTACGACGATAGGTCTGATGACTGCATTTCTTCTTTCAACGAGGATTTAACTCTATTCCAAAAAAATTGGATTATGATTCCGATTAATTGACAGATAACACCATATTATTATAATCCGCATACAATCTTATAAACCATTTATCAGTACACATGCGAATGACTGGTGAATCCCAAGTTTTCAGCTTGGTGTATTATTCAGTCACCTAGCATGTATGCGAGCTAAACTGCCTAAACAAAGAGCAATCACAAGGCAAATAGGCACTCTTCTTTGGGACTGAACGCCAGGTTTTGTAAGTAGACTGAACGACCGAGTAGATTTTTCAATGGTAACGAAGGAGGTTTTGATACTGTGTCAACAAGCAAATCCAACTTTGGTGAAACACGGAGAATTCGACTTACTTTAAGCGACTTCCCGTTTGGTAACGATTATAACCCAAGCTTCGACATTCAGTAATAGTCCGTTTGAACAAGAATGAATGTGCAAGTGATAAGCTTCTTTCAAGAAAGGAATTTATTCTCAACCGATAAACGTAGAACACTCTATGAACGAATGCGTAATGAACGACAAAGAGCATTAGATCGGTGATTTGTCCTCGCCAGGACTCGTCACTAGTGCGTCCTCTTTGCCTTCACGCGTTCCGAGAAACGAATATCAAGATAATTACCAGAGGAATACTTAAGGAATAATAAGGGAATCCATTGAACTAAGTTCTGGTTATTTGGGCAGAACAGACACCCCAATTATTGCTTAAAACTTACACTGACTCGCAAATGTTTTACACGGTATTTCCCAATCAGTGCTTCGCGAAACAAACTCTCGTTTCAACGAGCATTGCGAACGGNCGAGAAGCATTGTCTGAGAACAGTATTTCTGCATCAAGTGTTTAGTTATAGACTTACAACAACTAGTCACCTAGTTGGGCGGAAAACGCAGTCGAATTCAAATTACGGAAACAGGGCGCCACATTTCCAGACTGTGCTCATATGACGCGACTGAATCTAGACGAAACGGTTCACTCAGTAACACATTCCAGACGGTTGAAGGTCAAGTACATCTCGTTCGTTCCACCACCCAAGTCCCCTGTGCATCCATATTCATGTTTGACTACTACATAATTGTTTTGGTTTAAGGTATTTGGCGTATATGGTATCATAAAAGTAAAAAAATGATTTAATTTAGAGACCGACTATTCTCGAATCGAATCTGAACTATATTGCTTATTTTTCTGGTACGCGTACAACCTCACAAGCAAACTTGGATTCGAAGGCTGAGGGTCACCTTGATTTGGATATTTAGAATTTTCAAAAAATGAAATCAGTGTTGCGAAACTCCCCATTCTGTATGAAGTCTTTGCCAAGTGGTGCTATGAAAGAAACTGCTATTAGTTTGTTCAAGGTCATTATTCCTTTTTATGAATCCGTGTGTCATCTATGTGCATGGTATACCGATTCTCTAGTTGATATCATGTTTTTATGTGAGCTAGTATTTGGGAAACGGGTTGGTCACGTGGTGGCTATATTCACTCCGTGTTTGTGCACACGTGAATATATTTTCTATTCGAAGGACTATTTCACATTGAATATCACATCTGACAGTACAAATATCAGAAGAGAAGTAGACATTTCGAATTTTCTTCGGGTGGAAGAAAGAAATTATTTGATAAGCGTTACCATTTTGATATTCAAAGTGTGTAATGGAGTGTGCTTTTGTTACCTGTTATACTAATCATCATGATTCCTCTCAGTAAAATGGACCCGGCTGTGCTCAAACGATACAACAATTAGTTTGGTTACGCAAGAAATCAATCCCACAATGAAGCCGCCGGTCACTGGCTTTCTCTTACATAATTATACCTGTCTGAATATCTTTTTATCTCACTGAGTCGGATCAAATAATCATTAAATTTGTAGCTAACCCAACTCTTTATATTCCCACTTTTTGCAAATGTTCACACTAGCAGGGGAAATCTGATATCATTATTAAAGCTAATTTTCAAGTTAAAAACAACACTTGGATATGGATGGAGTCGAAATCGTCCTTGTCTCATGTGTATTCTTGTTGAACCGAAATGAAATAACCGCGTACAAAAGTGAACTGATGCGTGGCTTAGGGTCATACGGTCCTGCGCTCAACTCACATATTAGCGACTCGAGTGCTGCCAAGGAACATAGAGGTGCGCACTGCTGATGGAGTTTGAAAACAAAAACAGTAAAATATTTTCAGTACTTTCGATCAGCCATTTCAATCGCATCTATCGCAAACTAAAATTAGTTTGTGACTGTGTGGACGAAATAGATGTCAAGCAGTGAGATGTGCACAAAAATATACCTGAGAAAAGACGTTCCGCATTTCTTGGCGTTGCACAATTTGAATAGACTAAATCAACAATTCTCCGGGATACATGACCGTCATCACTGTATAAAATGTTTTGAACTGCCTTATCAAAGCAGCAGTATGTGCGTGAGTACACAGCCCGTTTTCATTCATTCCGTCTCCCATTTCGTTTCCTAGTTGACCTAACTGTGACATTCAGCCTGGGGCTTAACGAATTTTGATGGGCGTCAACAAATCTGAGCGCAAATCTAATTACGCATTCGTCTTTGGATGCCCCAGATGTTAAGATTGCAGGCTTTCAAGAGCCCACATGATTCCGTCAATTACTAGGTCTTGATCGATTGTATTCGTTGTGTCTAATGTCCGCGGAATGTGTCAAACAGGGTAAGTGCACTGCATGAGCACGCCTTGTATACAATGGAGTGGAGCGTGCAATATGTTGAGAGACGGTTACCTACCAAACTGTTTCACTGAGCGTGTATGTTTGCATGTCAGTGGGTTACCATGACCTAGCGTGCACATTCTGAAGAATCGTTTGCTGGTTAAGTGCACCACTGACGCTGGGAATATGCAGTTCTTATGCCAACGACCTGTTGCTAACGTATCTTATTGAATTTTGGCAAGCATCTAAGGAATGTAGCACAATCTGCGCGCCTGACTCTGTTGATTTAACAAGGTACTTCGGTACTATATTAAGGAACATTGCATTAAGTATATGCCAGATTTAAAATGAATCTTCAAAGTTTCAGTTCACATAGAATAAGCCTAATTAGAATTTTACAGACCAAACGGTACAACACTGTTTTCATGCACATACAAAGAGAACGGTAATTCGTTCAATTTTGTTCCGTTATATGCAGTTCGAATGTCGTGTCTGGCTTTTTTTNGCTTTTTTTTATCTGAAGCGAATATGCACAAAACACGCCAACCAGTTGACAAAGTACAGTACTATCCTATCAAACTGTGCATTCATTAGTGTGCTCTTCTCGTCTGAATTAACGGCGCGACGGCGAAAGTATAAGATAATTACATCAAGACCGAGAGAAAACACTTGTCGCGCGATGCAAACATTTCGGTTTATCTTCCCAGTCGTTGATGTTAAACAATTTGGCACATAAAAAACATTGGGCTGGTAAAGCTCAGTTAACGAACGTTTACGAGGTCAGATCTTATTGCAGTAAATTTGGAGAAGCTTCCGGAAGGGTTCTAAAACCGACAGTTCGTTTATGAAAATTTTTTTGCTGGATCGCGTTTCTCATTTGTAATTTTGCTGAGAAGTAACCTAGCTGAATGCTTGAAAAGTGCTTCGTAACAAATCTGGATAATTTCGGAATGTGATTGGAAACGCAAAGTACAAACGTGGTGAATCGTCCATCCGATTTGTTTCCGTTCACGTGATCCCATTTGTCGATTACACTCTCTCCGTGATCAGCCCGGAAAACGTAGCAGTTGTTCCTAAAACGTTCTTGCACAATCTCACTGTGAGTAGATCGATAGTGCGAAAGTCTATTTCGAATAGGGATGTGAAGTTAAGAGTGAACAGTTTGGCATGGAAAAATAACAAACTGCTGTATTATCGTTTTGCGGAATCAGATTTTACCGATAATTTAAATAATTTTCATTCCTCACTCTCGAGAACATTGTGCCACATTCATTTAATTTATGGTCAGAGAGAGAAAACCGGGATTGCTAAATACGAAAGAGTTATAGGAACAAAGTTTCGGTAAGGGAAGAACGGAGAACTAAATTTGGGATCAGGGAACATAAATAAGCGTATAACTTTATGCGTACTGATGGGATCTGATAAGTGGCTTTGCTGTTGATCTCTATAGCTTGACTATCTCTGTCCTAACGCGACACACTATAAGTTTTCAAATAATCTTATCCAAATGTTATGTTAGGATTAGTCACAACCAAAAAAGCAGTACAACTATGTAATTGTTTGTTACCCGTCAGTTCGAATATGAGGGTCTTCAATTTTGGTTGTTGCAGTATCCATGATTCTTTTTTGCAGTCCCTCTCGAAATATGAATAGGATTTGAATTAATACCATTCTAAATTTGTTCGCCATGGACGTGTTTTTCAACCCAAAAAATATCCAGTTTGAATTCTCCATTGTTTTATCTTCCTCACTTGGTTTTCTCCATTATCAGCCCTTTGTTACCCCGCTCAAGCCACTTATCTTTGAATCTACAATTTGTCAACAGTTACGTACAGAATACAAGACGGTTCATATTATCTGTACACTTTGTCGAATCAGTCTGTCCATTAGTATCCCGAAATTTCGGCAGAGCAGTCAATGTACAACTTGAAGGAACTAAACTAAAGTCAATTCCTATGGAGGTGGTCATTCGTGAAACGGTGAACCGCAGAAAATGTGGGCGCGGAGAGGTTGAGAATATACAACTCTCGTTGGTATGGTTGAGTAATTTAAACTAGATTGCCTGAAAGCTATATATATTTTTAATCTAGCAGCAGAAATGGATAAACATTCCTGGTTCCCGAATATTCAGAGGCACCGCCCATCTGCTTATCTAGTCTGGTATACAGCATCTTCGAACGGTTGGATAAAACGCTAGAATTCATGTGCACACACTGCAAAACAATGCAAACCGTAAATAAGAACAGGGGCTGTAATAGGGATCGCTAAAAGTAACTTATACAAGGTTATGTAACTTGACTGCTAGGATATATTTTCAATAACTACAAGGACATTTAAGGTGTCAACGTGAAGCTAGAACACCCATGATGACCCTTAAAAGTGCGAGCACACGTCGAATATGAAGATTATCTGAGGGAACCAAAATTGAGTGTTTCAGTGGAGAAAAATCGGAGCCGTAGCTAAACATTCGCTGCCTTGTCGTGTTGCAACACTTCACAACGCGTTTCGTTCACTGCATTAAAAAAACTTCTGGCAGTCCATAAGAACGTGAAACTACGGGATGAGCACAACTGTCAGAACAGCATGTGTTTTGTTGAGTCCTCTATTTGCTAGTTTGCGTTTTTTACTCTATCGATCCCAATTCGGTCCGCGGGATCTTAATGTTTTGGCGTAAATTTCGTGTAGGGGGGGATTAACTGGTAAACAATAAACAGTTGCTCCATTTCAACGGCCCACAAATGGCGTAAACATCACCTTGGAAATTAACATGTCACTAAGGGTAAGCAAAACATGAAGGTCGTACTCCAGAAAGATCATAAACAAAACATATTTGCTCAAAATACATACCTATTTACCTGTGACCACAAGACCTCTCATGTACGCTATGTGAGGGATCGGGTTAACCGTAACTTACGTTCCTCGACACCGATTGAATAAATCTTCATTGCAACAATGTTGTGAATAGAATTCTGAGTCCATTTGATACTTTGCGAAGAATTTAGGCAGTTACTCAAAGAGCTAGTTAGACTTACATCAGGTCATAAGTAGATAATGCAAAGATAAACACCGTTCAGTTTGTCCGGCAAAGTCAGCGGTTTCGAAAATTGTCAAACACTCGTTTCATTTACGTGTTCATTTGAATCCACCTCTTCGTCAAAAGTAGTAAAACCAAACAATTGAAGCGGGCATTTTACATGAGAGAATTATGTCAAATTTGGATGAAGTTCTCTCAAATCGGCTGCATCTGTTACATATTGGTCTTTTTGTGTATCGCTTTTGTAAACCCACTCGACGTGCCTTACCGCTCTCAGAAATGTTTTTGTCAAAGAACTTTATATTTTCCTAATAAGCAGTAAGTTCAGTTCAGTTTTTACAACCATCAATCATGCACTTTCGTTCGCCGGATAAAAAAGGGCAAAAGGAAAATTGGAATGTTGAAAGAGAATTCAAGCGGAACAAGGAGAATTCATATAGTGTGTGTTAGGAGAAAAATGAATGGATGCACGAGCGCCATTGTTTGCGACACCCAGCCGTATCACTCAGGGTCTCTAACCACGGGTGAACACCATCACGGGGTCCCCATCCAGGAAGCCCAACGGGGCCTATGTGACCTAGTCTCCTGGTTAGGGTTTTCATATCCTCACACCAGGTCTTCGTTCAACCACTCTTGACCTTTTTACAACCGCTACCTCCCTCGGCAAACATCGCTCGTCATGGCAACCTATTTGGTGATGTGCGTAGCACAGGTCCGAACCAACGTAATCTATGGAAGTCGATCACTTGCTTCAGTGGACGACCGCGACTACCTAAAACTCTACACCTAACCTCAGCATTTCTCGTCTGGTTACCCCACCAAACTAATGCAGTGCTGCATAGACAG
The DNA here is from genome assembly GCA_900618425.1 of Echinostoma caproni. Taxonomy (NCBI): domain Eukaryota; kingdom Metazoa; phylum Platyhelminthes; class Trematoda; order Plagiorchiida; family Echinostomatidae; genus Echinostoma; species Echinostoma caproni. The sequence continues at coordinate 16,160 of UZAN01044753.1, forward strand.
AAGTTTTGGAAAAACCGACAGTCTATTTCTGTCCTGTTCCCGTAGTGGTTAGGTTTCTGCACCGTAGAGTAGGACTGATCGAACTGCGGTAGTATATACTCGACCCTTCACAGGCAACCGGATGTCACGACGGCGCCGCAGATGTCTCAAGTTGGCAAATGCCAACCGAGCCTTCTGTATGCGCGCCAACACTTCATCTGTGATGCGTCCGCCAGGTGAGATATAGCTGCCTAGATAGCAAAACTTGTCCACTCCCTCTACTACTTACCCAGTTAGAGTGAGACTGGGTGCTAGAAAAACCCAATCTTTCAGTAACGTTTTACATTTTGAAGGTGCAAAACGCATATAGAACATTAATATACTAGCACTCAAGCTATCCAGAAAAGCTTTTAACTTACCGTGATCTTCACTTAGTAGCACAATGTCGTCTGCATACTCTAGATCAGACAGTCTGCCACCTGGAGGTAAATCGATACCGCTATTCTCCCACGAGAATAGGGCTGTTTCAAAAATTAAATCTATCCCGAAGTTACATAGAAACGGAGAGAGAGGGCAACTCTGTCGAACTTCACTTTCCGTGGTAAACTCGGGTGAAAAAGTGCCGCAAGCTCTGACTCGGCTTTGGCTGTTCGTATGAATCGATTGTAAAGTTGAAACAAACTTCTCGGAAATATCTTTTAGAGCGAGGCAGCGCTGTAAATCCTCTGATGGTAATAGTGATTTAAGTGACCTTGTTTCATGCTTTTATTCCAAAGACAACTTCGCTTGTTACTTGACAGTAGTGTAGAATTTGTTCTGATCATATGACAAACCTCAATGGGAGAAGATAGAATTCATTATACAAATGTTTCAACCTAGATGTTTTTCAACTGGGGCTCGAACCTGAGACTACATAGATGCAATGAAAGCATACTAACACCCGAGCACTGGGCAGCGCATCAAACCGTTTTTAACTCTGTCTATGCATGATATAGTACAACGCATTGTTATGCATTTAAACTTTTCATTTTTTCATGTCGTTTTCGTTTTATAAACAGTAAAATGTGCATGCATACTGAAGCATAGTAGAATAAATACGAATGAGTATTTTTCTGTTAGACTCGTCTTTCGAAACAGATTTGTAGCACTAGAAAATTAATCTGCAATATTTTTGTTGTACAATGCGTGGTCGGATACCATCTTAAATGTTCCAGTATTTTTTCTGATTTTCAATTGGTTATATGCCTTTAGACCACATTCTGTTAATTATTTAGATTTATGTATTTCATTTCCAACCCGTGCGTTTACTGTTCATGCAAATCGAGAATGTGTTTTTATCCACGAGTCCAACCCCGGCTATCTGCATCTTGCATATCTCGTTTTATTTCAAACAGGGGAGTGTTCTGTTGCTGCCTGATTCCTTTCTGCTGTAACAGTTGTCAAGATGTACAACACAAATGTCCGCAATGCAAAGCCGGACTTGGAACGTATAAACGCCTTTGATTTGCAGGCAATCGTCATGGCCCCAAATTGGACACGGTGAAAATAAACTAGTGCTATTTGTTTGCCGGACTGCTACTATAACAACCAGAACCACTCGACTCGAAATCCTTCGTATAAAAAGCTCCCAAATCGAGTGGGTTTCAGCCTTAACACACACACACACACACACACAAATGCTTTCGGTGTATCATGTCCGTCCGTGATTTATATGTGAAAAATGCTTTCTTCATCATCCAAATCTGTTATTTATTAAATTCGCACCAATCCTTTTGCGGTGAATGGAAGAGTTTATGTGAATGGATGTTTTGAAGAGAAAAGACGGCAAATCACTTGCCACACAAAGTGCGGTTTAAGAAGCTCTCTGGGAAAAACGCCCCACTACCAATAAAATCACATATGTTCTAGTTAATTGCTTCAAAAGAATACAATATCTATCGGGTTTGGAAATTGCCGCATTTATTGAGAAAAAGCGGTGCGTAAGTTAATAATTTAGCTTTAGATAGCAAATAAATTATTCACTAGGCGATTTGTATTTGATCGAAGAAAATTCGACAATTGTGGCAATTTTTAGTCACGTTTACTTTATAATTTTCTCCTAACGATTTTATCTAAGACGGAAGCAGAAACACGAATAATTTGACTATACGTTAGACCAGTTTAATGTCTCAATCTCGACTGCCTGATCACAAAGTGAGGACAATCAGAGAGACGGTTACTTTACGAAAGGGAGATTCGTCATCAGTCAGTCAATGAGTCACCTAATCAAAGTCAAATGGAATGCAACTTCCATTTTCAAACAGACACGAGGAGTTTACCAAGGTATCGCTCACCAATAAAACATCTTGAAAAGGATGCGGAAGAAATCACCAAATTCTGTATTTCAAATCTAGGAACGATAATTTGACGGTTCGAGATGTAAAGAACTTGTACCATACTAAGTGGATTAATCCACAACAATCTATGGTAAATGTAGATGTACTTGGTCTCATCGAGCAGTGATCAGTTTGATGGTTATTTCGACAATGCATTCTGAGCGTCTGCTGTCACTTATGAACTACGAGAGGTAGATACTGGGTATATGAATACCGGTGATAAACGCCCAAATCCCAGCATTCAAAATGTGAGAGTTGACAAAAACTATTGTACATAACGTAGCGTTTGTCCTAGGGATCACCACAGGAAGGTGTGCTCCGGAACGGGAGAATGGCTTTAAGTTCAACCTAAAAATCACAGTAAACTGACGAAACAGGAATCTGAAGGCCCATTGAGGCATGCATACAACTCATAGTGAATTCCAGATAACCGCCTAACGGTCGCACAATACATCCACATCGCAAGACTGATCTGTAAGGATCCATTAGGGTAGCAGAGAATCTACACCAGACAAATTGTTTGCGACATGCTTCGAAATTCTTTCGTTAAAACGCGTAACACGTTGACTTCATGAACGCAAATTTGTCAACGTTCAGTATCGAAAACGACTCAAAGCATCTGCTGTGTAACATAGTTGCTCACACTTACATTTGATGGAAACTGAGCGTTTTAAGTAGACTGAAAATTATCGGATATCCTCCAGCTTTAGTCTAAGATGTACAGTGGTTTTGGTTTGTATTACAAACTTGTTAACGGTCCATGAATATCAGGAATTGAGATATCAGTTGAACTCGAGTTCAAGACTGCTGGTTGTTGGTGTATAGAACAGCTACACTGTACGGCAATGAGTCATGAATATTCCTACCGAAAGCTGCCATGGGTAGACAGGGCCCAAGAGATAGAGTTTTATAAAGATTTCTAGTACAAACGTACAATTCCGTTTACTGAAAGACAATTGTTTCGGTTTTATTGCGATCAATACTGGTGGGTGGATCAATTTCGTCCTGCCAAATGAAAAGCCTAAAAAACACCCTTTCGTAAACTGAAGTAGTTATTTGGGTGTATTTTTATCCAATAGCGCATTTTCTCGCATTGGTTTGAGATAGCGTAATTTCTATGATTCAATCACGATCAATACTCACTTAATCACGCAACTTATCTATTGGATAATACTGTCATTCTTGAGTCTAGCCTGGCAAAAAGAATACGTTGTCTCTTGAAAAGCAGTTCCTGGTAGGTTTGTATCAAGTAACTACTGGGATGCACATATAACTGCACCGACAGAGACCAAAGAATATGGCCAATAATCAATTTTATGCCGAAACATACACTCGTCGTCGCTCTTGGTCGCACAGTCTTGCAGGTGTCCATGAGATCAAAGAGTACTGCGGAAAGGTAGACAGAATGACTGGTCTAGAATGAGAAGCAATAAACCCACCTGAGTAACGTAAATACGTTTAAAAATTTCAAAAAATCGGATTAGTATTAGGTATTTAGTTTTGATTGTTAGTCTAATAACGAAATATGCCTCGGGACGAAGGGATAAAAGAATACGAGTAACAAATGAGGAACAGACTAGAACTAAAAGGGAAAATGAAACAGATACTTGTGCTTTCTCTTGTGCACTGGAAAGATAGATGAATGCTATGCTAAACTGAAGAAAAGAAGAAAAAAGAGATACTGCTTTCAAAACGAGTCGAATCAAACGGTTAAGCCAGAAAGAAGATATCTATACTTAGTGGCTTTGACCATCAATTATTTTGCCGTTTGGGAAGTTTAGGAAACACTGATTGTAGACCCGTGAATTTCTGTCGTTACACGGTCTGGTTTCCGAGTAATTTTAACTGATAAAGGCAGACTTCTTCTATTTGACGGCATACATATAAGCCATTCAGGGTACTCCCAATGATGGCGTTTTGAGACATGCTAAACTAGTGTGTGCATTCGTTGCAGCGGGCAATAGATAGTCGAGTTTTCAGTCAGTTTTTACAACTTTCGTGCGCCGCTTTTGGTTGCTGTCTTTTGGCTGCCCATTTGGATAAAAGAGCAAAATGTAGATTAAAATGTCGAAGCAAATTCAAGCGGAGGGTGGAGAAATCATATAGAGTGGTGTTAGGAGAATAACGAAGGAATGCACGAGCGCCACTGTTTGCGACACCCAGCCATATCACTCAGTGTAGCTAACCATCAGTCGACCATCATCTCGGGGTTAAGAATACCCCATCACAGTGATTTCACACGTTGCTGAAACAAGCGAGATCCCCATCCAGGAAGCCCAACGGGGCCTATGTGACCTAGTCTCCTGGTTA
>UZAN01044754.1:6598-19708 GCA_900618425.1 Echinostoma caproni
CCACTTCCGTTGCTCTCTCTCGTTCTGCCTGCGAATTTATCCTGGACCTACCTCATCCGATCCGCCTCGCTGCGGCGTTCGCTCGACCGCACACAACTTACGGGTGTGCATGTGAAAAAGAGATTTTATTTTTCCTGTCCTATTTTTTTGTTGACCACTTATCCGTAGCGCCCAGATACTTACTGATGTGCATTTTGTCTTTATTCGATACAGTTAATTTGCGCTGACTCCGTTGTTGCTCTGTCAACGGTTTTTCTTCTCGCAAACGAGAAATATCACTTCTTTTGCGTTCCCCTTTCGAGATTTCTGATCTTTTCAATGGGGAATCGGGAGGACGACGACCGTAATAACCTTTTAACTTCACTCTAATAAAATGACAAAAGTATGATCAGTTTTCGAGTTAGAAGAAAGAGGCCTAACTAGTGGAATTCCGTACCACAGACTGGAACGCTTATACGTCAAGCCGATATATATATATATATACACGNTGATGACGTACAGCACTTGACCATTGTGCATTAATGAGACGTCACATTCAGTTGTTTTGTTACAGAAGGAATTCGTCGTGTATAGAGTAAATGAAGCGTAAACTGATAAGTTAGAAAGCACGACTGTATAGCTGTTTCGCAATGCGAATCCATCCACCCAACCGGGGATCGAACCCGGGACCTCACAGGCAGAACGGAAGCATACGACCCACTCGGCCACCGGACAGCTGATCAGACCGTTTTCTTCATTTTCATTTACACGATATAGCACAACCCATCGTACTGCTGATGGGACCCAACCAGGTCGAAAACAGTTGTACTGTACCGACCTGATTGGAAAAATTAATCACGCCACAGGTTTTGCTCCGGTTCGGTTCGATTACCTGTGCACCCATGTGACCCATTACACGGAGGACCTTCGAATGTACTTTGCCCACCATCATACCCCGATTTGGTCCGACGACGTGATTTGTACTTTGTTTTTATTGTTCACATATCACCTCTAAGTGTTCCTCGTCCCATTCATTGGTGCGTCATCTACCCTCATCGTCCTTGAACTCTCGCTGTTCCACGCTTGCCATTCTCGTGCGTCATTACATACAAACTACCCTAGATCCGTTCCCCCACCCACGTTTGGTTCTAGTTCATTTTCATCTCGTCCTCTTTATGTTGACCTTCATATTTGATCATTTGCCTAGCGGACTGCTTTGTTTCATAGGATCCCGTGAACCCTTTTTGTGCCTTGCATTGACCAATGACCGCTTCATTATCGAGCACTTGCGATTGGCGTTTCCATCCCTTAAATTGTACTTTTTCTAAGCTTAGTTTGCATTCCTTTTGGTGACCGCTCAGCAGGTGCTTTGTTCTGCGCCTTGACCCGTTTTGTATTTTGTTCTTGTACCGTGGAGACCGGATTGGCTCACAATTTGCGGTATGGTGCTTGTTTTTGTACATGTTTATCTCCTTATAGTACGCGTAGATTACCGACTTCTCGTTATCTGGGATTGGACTTGGGGTTCGTATCTACGAGTCACTCAATCACTTGACGACAGTCCGGTACATGCACAGTGCTTCCTGCCTGTTCAGCTTACGCCTCATTTACTCTAAACACAACGAATTCCTTCTATGTAATTGAATCAAATCCTCCATTATTCACATGTTCAATGATAATTTGACGATTATCACTTTCAGAGACGAAGCTGCACTTTTGTATCCGTACAATGCAACTTGAGATCGTGTTGTTGTTGTTGGCCTAGGTGCTTGCGGTGCTGGTCGACCACTTGCTCTAGTTGGCGACCGCGGATACCCAAAACTCTACGCCTAACCTCAGCATTGCTGGTCCGGCTACCCCAGCGGATTCGTGCAATACTGCGTAGACAGCGGTATTCAAATGCCGAAAGTCTGTCTTTATCCTGTTTTCCTAATGACCAAGTTTCTGCACCGTATAGCAGGACTGGCCGAACTGTCGAGGCATACACTCGACCCATCACAGACAGCCGGATGTTGCGACGACGCCACAGATGTCTCAAGTTGGCAAATGCCAACCGGGCCTTCTGTATGCTAGCTGACACTTCATCTGTGATGCCTCCACTGGGTGAGAAGTAGCTGCTGAAATAACAAAACTTATCCACCTGTTCTATTACTTCCCCAGTTAGAGTGAGGCTGGGTACTGGACCAAACCAGTATTGTAGCAACATTTTACTCTTTGAATGTGCGAAACGCATACCGAATATGGCTACACTGTCATTCAAGTTATCCCGAAATGCTTACAACTTACCTGGATCTTCACTTAGTAGCGCAATATCGTCTGCGTACTCTAGGTCAAATAGCGTGCCACTTGGGAGTAAATCGATGCCACTATCCTCGCACAAAGATAGGGCTGTTTCCATAATCAAGTCTATAACAAAGTTAAATAGAAATGGAGAGAGAGAGCGCGCAACCCTGACGAACACCAGTTTCCGTGGCGCACTCGGCCAAGAAAGAGCGGTAAGCTCGGACTCGACTTCAGCTTTTAGCATAAAGCGATTGTAATATTGAAATAAACTTCACGGGCACACCCTGTAGGGCGAGGCAGCGCCACAGTTTAGAGTGGTCGACTGAGTCGAAATCCGCTTTCAGATCGAGGGAAGACAGAGGTGATGGGTCTACAAAAGGAATGTCGGTGTTCCAGAGTTTCGCGAAGATTGAAGGTGTGGTCGATACAACTTTGACCAATTCTAAGGCCAGCTTCGTTTCCACGCGTGCACCGTTCATGTGCGGCTTACAATCGACGGAGCAGGACCCCAGCGAGAAGTTTAGAGACGATGTTGATCAAACTAATTCCCCTGTGGTTTTCACAGGAGGATGTCACCTTTCTTGTAAATTGATATGATGACCGATTCACATCATTCAGTTCGAACCTGTTCTGTCTCGCATGCTGAGCCCAGGATTTTTGTTATCTCCGAGATTGAGGCTGAGCGTCCATTCCTAAAAACCGATGGGGACAGCCGGTCTGAACCGGAGGCTTCATGCCTTTTTAGATAACTTGTTTCCCGGAAAATCTCCATTTCAGATGGAAGAATGGCATCAGCTGGGAGTATTTGTCCAGTCGCGATGGAGGGTGACAGTTCAGTTGTCGATGGGTCCCAGTTGAACTGAGCCGCGAAATGTTTAATCCAACGATCATGATGGCGTTGCTGATCGTGAACCAGTGTGCCATCAGATTCCCTAATTACCTCACTTATGCTCATTTTCCCAGGGCCCGTATTCATAATTAGACTGAAAAGATTACGACTTTTACCAATAGCCGCAGCCTTCTCCATCTCTCTACACTTTCCTATCCACCACTTCTCGCGGTCATTCCTCAGGATCTTGATGAGCTAGAGTTTGAGGGTTTTGCGCGCTTTGTCATATGTGACATCCGGAGGGAGGGTTCTGTGGGTGTCCAACAGGGCAGCCGAAGTCGACGAGATCCATCATTTGTGTTTTGAGCTTGCGGCAGGGTCCGACATTGTTTTTGTCGATATTTGCACGGTTTCCTTGATTTGCGTCCAGTGTTCACCGGCTGTTCAACCGGTGATTGACCTGATAGGCGATCGGAGAGTTCCACTTCGAAGGCCGATTTGCAGCAATCGCTGACGCTGTATCGTGGCGGTGGCTTTCTTGCGTTTGTTTACTAGGCGTAAGGAGAATTTGGCTCGTAGCAAAGCGTGATCTGTTTCCACAGGTGTTCCAGTAAGAACGACAGTCTTGAATCGACCCCTTCCAGCGATTACTGATGGCGTAGTGGTCGATCTGGGTCCAATGCAGTTTTGGTGCCTTCCATGTAAAGCGATGTCGTTTTTTCTGCGAGAATTTCGTGTTAGACAGGAACAATCGGTGGCCCGCGCAGGGTTACAGTAGTCGATCTCCGTCGTCCGTCCGGGTTGGCTGGGATTGCATGCGGTTGGCCAAGAAGCCTTTCTGATTCGCCCAGGGATCCCACTTGAGCGTTGAAGTCTCCAGGGACTATTACGATGTCCGTTGACCCGGCAGTTTGGAGCAGTTGGGGGAGGTCCTTGCAGAATTCATCCTTCATTTCAGGTGCATTGCAATCGGGCGGTGCATACACTGATACAATGAATAAGCACTGATGCTTCGTTCTGTAGCAGTTGACTCGTACTGAGCCGTTAAGACGTACAGCGCATAGTCGGCTACTGACTGGAATCTAGTCAAGAAACGAACACTTAGCGCGATCCCGAAATTGCGAGCTTCGTATGTCCAATCGCCTGACACACGAAGTCTAAAGCATAAGGTCGAGATTAGTTTAGGAGAAAGCAGGAGAATGATTGAAGAAGGGTCTTGTATGCCTGTTTCGGAGACACAACATACATATAAATTGAAAGTTTCAGGGGTTCTAGCCAAGACAGCTTGCTGATCAATCTGATGGAGTGTGCGGCTAATTGAAAAGGAAAATTGGAGTTCAAAAATCCTGTGACCTTGCTGGTAAAACGCTGAGTGATATTCGATGGGTGGTGTAAACACGAGGCGTCTGAGATTATTCGGGATTGAGAGGAAGAACTCGATGAATCGGAAAGAGGTTTTAACAAACGAGTGCCTTAGACTATAGAGCACTGCATACTTGGCCGTTGCCCACACCGACGAAGGGATTTTTCTTTGGGAACCCTAACCGGGTCCTTCGAATCAAAAATCTGTCCCAAAAGGCGTTGGGGCGTAAATCCAATGCGGGAGCGTGAAAACAGCACCCGTATGGGAGCTTCTAGAGACCTGTCTCACAAGGCCTTTGAATTTCGATTAATTGTGTTGTTTGCTGGTGCGTTGATTATCGGTCCGCTTTTCGGGATCGGCTCTTAGCCTCGTGCACCCAATGAGACAAGCCGAACGTGGACGGGACAGCACCTTATTGGCTGGGGTCTGCCCAGATAGGGTGGGCGGTAGCTGTCTAGTGAAGTGCGAAGGCTTCTCCCACCGTCGAGTGGAAGCCCCAGGTATTCCGCTCCTACGTCCATCTAGCGGGTTGTCTTGTCCGGTAAACTGCTCCTTACTGTGTTTATTTGCTGGAGTGGCCACTTCAGGGGCGGGTGTGGATAGATGAATGAGGCCAGGAGGTGCCCAAGCAGCTGGCCTTGTGAAACTGTGCTTCGTCTGGCCTCTACCCGTTGATCTTTCAGGAATGATTGGATCTACGTCTATGAAAAGCCATCCTGTGTAGCTCGCAGGGTCATGGAGGCACGCAAGCCATTACACCAAGTCAAGGTGCACACTCGTCTCGATAGACTTGCAGGAGTGACGGACGAAAACAGAAACGAGACACCCACGGGCAGCGTGCACGACATTACTAGGCGAGAGACTATGCACAGCTACGAGCTAGATGCGAACACTACTCTGCACATACCTCAGTGGCCACCAAGATTATCTATATATGGTCCCACCAACACTGGAAGCTTTCTGTCAGCTACGATAGTTGATACGCAGACGAAAAGCAACAGAATGTGTATAGAGCTATTCGGATTTACAGTTTCCATTTATCTGTTCATATGCTGGTCCGGTCCTTCTGCACAAAGAGCGTACACTCTGATGTAAGCAGTAACGAAATTCGTAGGATTGACTAACCATTGTCAGGAAATGGGGGTAAATGACGAGATCCAAATGGAACCACAAGAAAGATACGAAAAACGGACAGTTTTAGAGAAAAAGTAACATTTACCTGACAGCAACATAAGCAATGTTTAGAGCGAATCTGAACCACAAAATTTTGTTTGTCTCTTCTCACGTCGTAAGTGAATGCTTCTTGTTCCTAGAGACTAGTTGGAGCAAAGTCTAGTCATCAGAATAGTGCCTTAATTAATATTCCAGCACATGCCGCAGATGGAGTCCCATTCGCACGGGTCAAGTAAATATAGTCACCGGTTCTGAATAGTTTAGGCTAATTTTTCCTGTCTGAGGATAAGTTGGTTTTGTAGAAGAATCTCGGGAATGCAGTACAAAGTGGCACTTTACCCGGTCATTTGCTCCAGATTGCGACTCTGACCGTCGCTTCACCAAGGGCACCAACCGAAAAAGATTGGAATCCGTCTACACAATATCCCTCACCCCTGTCAAAAAAACAAAATAAGAGCACTCTGTCTTTCATTGACATCATCGTTACCCACGGTACGGTCATCCTTCATCATGAATTGAACCAGGAAACAAGTGTGATGAGCAAAATCTGATCGTGGAACTAAAATTTGTGATTTTTCTGTTTCATTCTGTAATAAAATCATGACCCGCAGCCAAACAATAAGATTCAGATTGTGACACATTACCCAGTAGATGGATTGCTGAAAAATGACTGTCACTGTTGTGTTTCCGTACGACGTATGATAATGACATATTCGGACAGCCGAGATCATTAAATTCAGCCAATTGCTGTTTGACCCGCTGTGATAAATGGCACCAAACTAAAAACAAATCGGTATGACATCTGAAAAGTATTCAAAATGTTAAAAACCAAATAAATTGTCCATTCACAAAATTTATCGATTCACAGTTTGAGCGTAAAAATAAAGGAATGAAATAGATAGGTAAATCAGTACATCACAATGGAGACTTTCTTTACAAAGCAGTAGGGATCTACCACGCGGCCTATATTATACCTGCACGAGAAATGCGGCATTAGCACAAGAACTCGCTGGACTGTGTTCGACCAAACTGTCATTGATCAGACGTACTGTCCGCGTCTGTTTGATGTGCTTTTGGGCGACGTTTCACGTGTCACATGCTTCCGCGATTGGTTCGTTTTGCTCCCGATTGACTAACTTTGGGTGCACCGGATTCAGGGCTTCGGCGATTCGATCGTCGCACGATCGTGTTCTGTTTTGGAGTCGGATCTTTGGATTTGACCTGTTGAGTGCATAGAATCAGTGCGTTATTATGCGCGGTATCCGAATGAAGATGCAGTTAGTAAAACGGAATGAATCGGAGTGGCCACTAGTTCTCTGTTTGTCCGCGCGCCTACGTGCATCTGTTTGGTTTCGAATGCAAACTAATGCTGATTGTCCATTCAAAATTAACTCACTAAACGCGTTTTAGTCGATGTCCTTCAACTCTCAGAGAATTCTGAAAGTGGCAAAGACAGATCTGTTTTTTCGGTTCTTCTCATCAGGCCAATACAGTACGCACAATCGAACATGCATAGCGTGATAATCCGTAGAGTAAGTACTCGTGCAGTTATTGTGATGGATAATGTTGTTGTCTGGATGGAACAGTGAAGGATGAGTCAAACTGATGTGTCTGTTTCACGATCTTACTGGCCTCAGGCCAAGGCAGCAGTAGGGTTTTGACAAATTGCTTTTGCGAACATAGTATTAGTTGGCTTAATCGCCTAATCGCGGTCGCTTCGGCTGTGCACAGCATTCTTTGTCTCATCCCTTTTGATCGGTAGATGACCTTGAATGCCCCCTTACGTGTCAGTTCGTGATCCACGGGTCGAGTGCGTGGGCTAGGATTTTGACGCAGTTCAAGGTATGAATGTGGAAAATCAAAAGATGTTGTCGTCAGACATGATCTCTCTGTTCACAAATGTCCCTCTCACAGAAACGACAGATTATATTTGTCACCTCCTCTCCAATCACGATGTCAGTATAGGCATATCAGTCCATGTCTGTAAAGAACTTCTTACGGTCTTACGGACAAATTTGCTCCGCGAACAAGCATCTGATAGGCAACACGTTTAAGGAAAACGGCTATCCAGAAAGCGTCATCAAAAGGCACACTGGGACTGATTATCAGCACTGTTATTCTACATTCCCTAAGAAAAGGATTTAAGCAACAATTGATTTGAAGAAGGATATGCTAACCGAAACGCTAACTTGTCGATTATCCCACGCCATTGAAAGAACTTACTTTGCTGCTAAACTCTGTCTCTCCTTTACCACGAAGCCTATGCTGCAGTTAAAACTCAAAGACAAGTTGTCTAGTAAGTCTAACTCATTTTGTGTGTACTCTTATTCGTGCTCCTGCGGAGCGGAATACGTAAGAAGGACCACTGGGCGATTGTCAGAGAGGATTCAAGAACAATGTCCAACTTGACTATCAAAAGGGATGAATAAAATTGCGACTAGTACCATCCTAGCCCACGCACTCGACCCGTGGATCACGAACTGACACGTAAGGGGGCATTCAAGGTCATCTACCGATCAAAAGGGATGAGACAAAGAATGCTGTGCACAGCCGAAGCGACCGCGATTAGGCGATTAAGCCAACTAATACTATGTTCGCAAAAGCAATTTGTCAAGACCCTACTGCTGCCCTAGCCTGAGGCCAGTAAGAAACAGACACGTCAATTGGACTCGTCTATGACTGGTCAATTCGGACACAGTCTTCAACATCATCCATCACAATAACCGTATGAGTACTTCCACTACGGATTATCACGGTATGTTTTGTGTCTATACATGTTCGATTGTGTGTACTGTATTGGCCTGATGAGAAGTACCGAAAACAAAAACAGATCTGTCTTTGACACTTTCAGACTTCTCTGCCAGAACAATGGGAATATTTTGTGATTCCTGAACTCTATTGACCAGTTATATAGTTACATTTGAGCTGAAATCCTATCGATCTGATGGTAGAAACTGAGAGGAGGTATACATAAATCAAAGGATAGCACGAAATTCGATGTACCATTGTGTCGCGGAACCCGTAGAACACGTTTTGAAAGTCATTTGTTCAATCATCTGATAAGACACTCATCTGATGCTGCGTTTTGGCCGATGCAAATTAGGATGACAAAACCGCACATTTCGTTGAAATGATTCCTAATTTGTGCCGGTAGATCGATTATAGGGTGAAGGGAAAAAAAATCAGAGTTCTATTAATCATTGAAAACATTTACAAGCTGTTGCTTTTCCAAATCGCATAGGGTGTTTGTGACGAATGAATCGTCTGCATTGGGAACGAAAGATGAGGAATGCTGTGCGAAATCTCGCGGATAAGATATATGAAATAGTTTCAGTGTGTTTTGTTTTGATTGACAGATGCTGGAATGTTGGATGTGCAAATAATTTATCCATTCTAATTCTGAAACCACTATGAACGGACAGACAAGGCCGGATGGTGGGAATTCCAAGTTGTGTACACCCCGAGAACAGAGGAATGACATCGCTATCCCCGGCCAATCTGATCTCTATTCTTTGTGCACATTTCAAAATCTTGCAATTTCATTGTGACCGAGAGTCGCAGGTCAGAGCAGAGTATCGTGCTGAATATGTTGTCAAATGTTGTAATGCTAGCAATTTATGTATCTGGTTTGTTCGAATCTATCCGTTATGTACAGACAGACAGATATGCGTTAGAATAGTGGATGATACCCCGGAGTAATGGAAATCACGGATTACGTACTACTGAAGGACGACACTATGGCTGTCTTGGCAATTTCGAAATGTTCTCGTGGTTGTTTTCATTACCCTAAAGTCACCTCTGTGGTAAGTTGGAAAACAGTGTTGACGTCGAACTGCTATATTTGACATGCAATTGAATCCTGAAATAGTTCCCACTCTTTACGGTCGCTTTGCTGCCATTTTGACTTCTCTGAATCATACAGTCGCAGGACTATCTGTATAAGAATCACTCATGCATTCTCTACTTCATGAACGCCAGCAGTATTATTCCGCTGTTATATGTGACTGACTTTCATGCACTTTCATGCGTCACAGTCTCCTTGACAATGGCTGACCTTCCGCAACACGTAAGGAGAATTTATTTGACTGCCGGAGGAAACGCTTTACAGCCTCATCGTTCTTAGAACAAGAAACTGACTTTACCAGTTGAGAGCGTACACTGAGACGAGAGTTGAACACTTGATTGCCAGCCACCCAGTCAAAGGTCCTTGCGTGGACCGACTTTCATCGAAAGAAGCGCTTCAAATGTCGCCACTGGTGTGAAACAAATGGTTTAATGTTATACGAAGTAATAACCAGGTCATCTTAGAAGATAAAGGTTGCGATTTGTTCTGTCAGCGACCGTAATCATCTATTCACTATATCTAACCAATTTGGATCCGGTCACAAGTCCGTCGATTGATACCAGCCCACAACTCCCATCATATCGAATACCTGCTCGCGTTGTGACAGAGCGTTAGCCACCTTGCAATGTCCGTACACCTATTTGGTTTATGCACCTCAGACCATTTAGGTTCTGGATGCTCGTTCCATTTGTCACTTGTAGATATTACGTTTGTGATTCACGCTAGTGACACTTATGCATCACCCATTCGCAGCGTGTCCTCAGATGGCGGAAGGTCATCCGAAGAAATTTATTAGTCTTTGCACATTCAAACCGCCGTTTTTCTCTGGCCACTTTAGTGTATTCATGAATGAGAAATAGCAGAGTCCCGTTGTAAGAATGATAGTGGTACACGGTGATTGATTGGTAGACATAGAAATATCTCTTTTTATAGGTCCGTATTTGTGGCTGTCCGAGAGATTGCGGTATGAACCGGCTTTAACCACTTAAAACCCATAGATGTTGAGCTTTTCAAGGCTTTCGAAATTCTAAGACCGAAAGGTCCTATTTTCCGCCCAGCGAAAACTAGACGAACAAATTTTTGCTCCAACACAATCGGTCAGTACCGCGAGGCTTCGGATACTGAATGTTTGCTTCTTAATAAATTACAAACGTGAATTCGTCGTGTATAGAGCAAATGAAGCGTGAACTGAAAAGCTAGGAAGCACTGGACAAGAAATATCTGAATACCGGTTCATGAATGTGAACAAAGATCAACCAAGTCCCGCACTTAACACTGAGATCACGTGATGTTTTCTGTTGAAATTTTGGAATGGTGAGCACAGTCCGGTTTGTGTGTGTGGTTGGTTTACGACAAAATACTATTCTCTTCTTTTTGAGTAACAATTTAAGGTTTCAACATAACAAGCGTGACATTAAACTGAGCAACGGTGAAGCTGTCTTCCAATAATTGGGATGGAGATGGTGCAGTTTGGCTTTCAGTGTCTGATCTTAGCCATTGAAAGAAAGACTAAAAACGGTGGAATCAACTCCATCCAACATATGCGAACAATTTCAATGTCACATTGGTTACTCACTTTTGTTTTCCTTCCCGCATCCAGACTCGATTTTCGGATTCGATTGGCCGTGGTTGTGCTGTAGCATTCATTCACGGAGTACGAAAAAACGCAAAAGTTGGATTTCACATGAGTAACAAGTTGTCAATGCGTTTTTGTATCTGACATAAACGTCGTTTGCAGATTACAGAGATAGCAAACATTGCTATTTGCACAGCGGGAAACTGCACAGGCTCATTTACAATAACATCAATGGGTAATCAATTTGTTGGTTAATTACAATCGAAAAATTCGTAATATTTGTGCTGATTAAATCCCAAATGCCCCATGATATAAGTCTGTGTTCGCAGCTATTTTATCAAAAACAAGCAGCATTCGCTCGACAGGATATTCATCCACCTGTTGTTGTGGAAAGTGTGATAAATCAAACGGACTGCTGTTTGAAATTTTAAAAATGCTCAGTAGTAATTGTTGTGTCCCAGTTTAAGCAGGGATATAAGCATACAATGAATTAAGCAACATGTAAATACGTAACCGGTTTATAGACTGGGGAGCAAGCAGAAAGGGGCAACGCCAAGGTAGGTAGACAGGAAGTCCAACACAGGTTCAAACGTCACATTACATCCGAATGCCATCAAGCAGTCAGCTAATCAATCGATCAATCAATCAATCTGACCACAAGCATGTATTACAAACGTATCAGTCATTCGTAGGCCACAACAGTAATGCTACATGTACATGGAGATCCTGGACCGAAATTATAATGGCTGGCCACAAATGTGCTGCTTCCTTGTTTCTCAAAATCGAACGAAAACCTCGTGGATTTATCACTCCCACATGTAAGGGCTGTCAATATGAACGGAATGTAAACCCAAGATCACCTACTACACGGTACGATTAAGCGTTTTCAATTGTTCAATGGAGTACAAAGATTTCTTCATCCGTGCAGTGAATCCGGTTTGTGTGTGTATGTGTTCGTACAGGAAGTGATCTGTTTGTTTTAAATGCCTCCGTGTTGACGGGACTATGGTCTGCACATGTTTTGTCTCACATGGCTGGCTGGAAAGCGAATTCCGGTGGACGAATCCGCTCTCATAATTTTTCTCCCACCTTTTGCGAATGGTTTACTGGAACTGCAAGAAAACCCTCCTCCAACCGTTTGATCTCAAAAGCAAGCAGAGAGAGGTAAACAAACCGGATTATTTGTAGACTAAATTGTGCTGAAGAAAGTACAGTAAGAGATATGACTTGTTCGAAAAACAGTCGTGAAATCGAAGACCTATAGGATGGAGAATCACCCTTTCATAGGTGAAATCAGGATGAGGAGGAATGAGAGATATACAGAACAGAGAACCCAGCTCAGTTCTGTCAGTACAGTGAAATACCAAAACAGCCTTTTACGAGCACCGTAAGGTAGTGAACTACTAGAATAATATCGATCGCAAATAGATGTTTGTCTCTTTTTTCTCTCTCGGCACAGTTCTTCTCACGGTTGAAGGTAAACCAAGGACTAATGACAAAGTGAGGCCAATTTTTTGATCTGTGGCGTTCATTAACGTTTGAATATGTGGGCATTAAATTTATTTGGCATTCATGCAACTACCCTTTAATAGCCCAGATCACAATGTGATTGAAAATCAATGTTCAATGTTCAATGTTCAATGTTCTTCAATTAGAGGCAGAGGGTAATTTCCCGTATGAGCCTCATCACCACAGACTCGAAGATCTCATTCATGATAGATCTGCATACCACATTGTTCGCAGGACGCTGTCGAGCTTCCTCTTGAACATCTTATCATTGACCTCTTCCACCACGTCAGCTGGAAGGGAGTTCCAAAGGTTGGTTACCCTTCGCGATAGCCGGAACCGAAGAGGTAATCCTACGGACGAAAGCTTCAACAGCGTAAGTCCATGTCCACGAGTCCTGGTCTGCTCGCGCAGAGGGAAATACTCCATCAACTCTGGACCCATGTCACCGCGAAGAATACGTCGCACACAGATGATATCACCCCGTACTCGACGATAGGACTCCGGAAACAATCCAGTCGCATGCAATCGTTCGGTGTAGCAACACCCGCGTAACC